>JAQHUG010000584.1:476429-498898 GCA_028555095.1 Dicrostonyx torquatus | reverse complement strand
TAAATATACAAATAATTTAAAACACATGATTGAAGCCATAGATTTCTGAAAAATGTTCTATTAATTATGTTGGCATGAAATCAAGTGACTAACACAGAATGATATTCCACATTATTTAAATACCACTTTCCATTAAGGTGTTGACAAATGTGATATTATTATATTCACCAAACAATCTCAGAGCAAAACATACAATTTGGCAACAGTCAAAATAGATAAATTTGATGTCACAGACTGATACGGACTATGTAAGACTCTGGTAATGTAGAATGTTTTTCTTAGAAATGGCATTCCTTTCTCTCAGCATAGGAGATCTGCAAATTGTGCCTCATAATTCTTTCTGCTCCCTCAAATGTCGTTATTTCTGCAGGAATGCTGATTCTCCTTTGCTACCTGTAATCTACACTTTGACTAAGAATGTTTCCCAAGTGTTTATGATCCTGTGATTTTCATTGTTTAGGTTATTGAGAACTTAGCAGTGAAAAAAGACTCAAAATTTCTTCCTAAAAATGGTTATAAAAAGGTTTGGATTGCGAAGAATTTTTAATTCATTTAATTTTTTGAAATGTTTACAGATTAATAGGATATCATCTCCATACCCCTTGTTAGTGGCCAAAAAATTATCTTCCAAATGATTTTTTAAAAGTAGGCACATGTACTGTTACAAGACCAAAGCTTTACTATAAATTTAAACTGAATTTTCTCCTCTTTGATCATTTATGGTAAGGTTGTATTTGTTTTGCTTGTTCTTTTCATTAATGAAGCATTTATGCCTTTGCAATGTTCACTCTGGTCTATTTCCTTAGACTTAGTTCTCATCTTCAGTACGTTTTGAAGGATTTCTTCAGAGTTTGGTTTATTCTTATTTTATGTGACCCAGAATTTCACTGTAAGGTTGTTCACATCTGTCCCACTTGTCCATGAAGAAACAGAAAGCTAAAACCTTTATCTTTTGACGTATTTTTCATTGTTTTTAATCTGATTTTCTCAGTTGACGTTGGCATGGAAATTATCAAGACGCTTACTAGTGAGAACAGAGAGGAGGAGAGCATGCAGCTGGACCTGGATGCCAGCACCTATGAAGAGGAGACACTTACAGATCACTACACCATACTCAGTACCCTCGGCAAAGGGGCCTTGGCTGAGGTGAAGCTGGCCTCCCACCTCCTTACAAATATGAAAGTTGCAGTTAAAATCCTTGCAAATGTTGAGGGGAGTGACTGCCAAATTAGGAGAGAAATTGACATCATGAAAGAGCTGGACCACCCGTACATAATAAAGCTCTTCCACATCATCGACAGCACAGACCACACCTATATGGTGTTGGAGTTTGCTGCTCATGGCTATCTGGTCACACACATTGAGAAGGGTGGCCCTCTTCAGCTGAAACAGGCCCAGAACATCTTCTGCCAGATTGTTTGTGCAGTACACTACTGCCATGATAATGACATTGCCCACAGGGACATCAAGATAGATAGCATCCTTCCTGATGGCAAAGGAAACATCAAACTGTGTGACTTTGGCCTGGCCATCAGAGTCAGCTCTGGGCAGAGATCCAAGGGATTCTGTGGCATGATTCAATATTTTGCTCCAGAGCTATTTGACGACACAGAGTATGATGCAAGGGCAGTTGACATCTGAAGCATGGCAGTGGTTTTATATGCAATGGTGACAGCGAGTTTCCCGTTCAAATCAAAGACCTATCCAGACATGAAGGAGGAGATGCTGAATCCCACGTACTACATTCCTTACACACTTTTTCAATACATTTTGCTTGTGCACCTCATTGTGCACCTGTTCACTGTGAACCCTGATCAGAGGCCCACGATATATATATGACATTAGGCAGCACCAGTGGATCAAAGATGGGGAAAAATTTTAGAAACTCCCATCATCCTCAGAGTCATTCTGTGACAAACCAAATCCCAGCATTGTGCTGGCTATGTGGGGTATGGGCTACCATCCCAAGGTTATTAGTGATTGTCTACGTGAGAAAAAATTCAATAACATCATGGCCACATACCTAATTTTAAACCATGAGGCAACCCAGGACCATACTATATCTGCAACTAATTGCTTACAGGCCTGTGCCTCTGTTACATCAGCAGATGCTATCATGTCCCTTCTTCTTAAGAGGAGAGTGAGTGAGCCTGCCATTCCCACCTTCGCCTTGTTGGCTGAACATCAGGAGCATGATGAGAAGTGTTCAAGCAAGCAGGGTAGCAGAAGCCTAAACATGCCTGGCACGTTGTGCTGCCTGCTGAAAGAGGACAACCCTTCCAACCCAGTACCCATGTGTGATCCTGAGTTTACTCCTCTCCTGAGCAGAAGTTTGGCAGTAGGTAGTATGGATTGCAATGAGTGGTCATTAAGATGTCTGTTCTCTGAGTGCATTTCTTCTGCACAGTATTTGTCCTGCGAGGCATCCCAGGAAGTGAGCACCCCCAAGAATAGCTCAGATGCTCAGAGTACACCCTCTGTAAGGAAGGAAAGGGAGGCACCTCAGGGTATGAGCACCACTGAAACCCATGGAACTCCGAGATCTTCCCTTCAGACAACATCCAAGAAGAACTTAAAAGTTGTCCTTCCCAAAGATCTAAGTGCCGCCTCTGCCAGCAGACTGTCCAAAGGCTGGAAGAAGGTTAAGAAGAGAATTGGGAATTGTGTAGATTTCTGCGCTGCTGTCTGCCACTCTCACGAAAAAGCTATAAACAGAAGGAAGAGGCACCACTGGAAGAAGAGAGCAGTGCAAGTGCACACACAGAGCTAAATGGGGTGACCAAGATGTGTGTCAGTGTTTATTAATCTATATGTTTCCTAATGTCCTTTATGACCATCACATGATAGTTAGGGTAGGTAAATGAGGAAACCTTATTTCAAAAGCAACTCTTCAAAGCACCACCACTTTTAATCTGAATTGTTTAAGCTAAAATAGAGAGCAGTAGATGAGAAGTAGAAGCTGTAGAGGCAGCCAGAAGTAGTGTTGACTAAAGGAAGAAAGAATTATAGAGCATCAAAAGCTTTGAGGGAAGAAAACTAAGATCAAGAAGAATATGAGAAGAAAAGACACTGGCAAACAGATGGTCCAGAAGGATATAAGAGTCAAGACTCTGAAGTATATATTTCAAAGTTCTTAAGACTGTGCCGCCTATAGGTCATTATTGTTTTACGTATGAAGTCATTGTAGAGGATGAGACATTGGGTTAGCAGTTCTACTGACTGAGATAGCCAAATCGGGAGCCATGCAAGAAGTCCAGATGACATAGTGTCGTGTACTCCAACAGAGAAGTCCAGCAGAGGAGATCGTAAGCCTTCATCTACCACAGGCTTTTCCACAGACAACCATTATTAACAGGAGATATGTCCAATGGCTGGCCTTCAATAGGATCCTTCTCAGAAAGTAGCCCTGTGCCAAAATTCCCCACAAAGATACCCTTGAATTAGAATCCCCAATGTGCCAGTCTTCCATAATATACAGCATCAATACTCATTTATCTGTCTTTCCTTTCAAGGTCAAGTCTAAGGGAGATGTTTATTTTTTTTTCCACACTGGACAGAGGTGAATCTCCTCCTCTCTCTCCTCCCCTCCCCTCCCTTTTGATGTGTTTGCATGCTGCCTGCATCAATATCCCTGTTTTCACGGGAGACACTCCCACTGCATGCTGGTTCAGTCTAGCTGTTGGTGAAGGGGCCCTTATGGTGGGGTGCTTGTCAGAACCATATTTGTCTACAGCAAGCAGGAAGAAAATGGGTACCACTATAGAAGGAATTCTGCAATGTTTCTCCAGTATGCAAGGTGGGTATTGCTAGATTGTCCTGATACTGGCATAGAGTGGACCCATGACTTAGTCTGCATTCCTCAAGCTATGTTTTTGGTTAGATCCCACATCAGGGGTCAGAGTGTCAGACCTAGAAAGAAACTTGTGACTGTACATTAGAAGCCTTCAGCTAGCATCCTCTTGTGAAAGTTACATTGGTATTGTCACGGACACTCTCCATGAAGCACCAATGATGTAATGAAGAGTAATAGCCACTCAGAAGTGACTGAATGCCAGGGCTTATCTGTGGGTCTCATGGCGGAAGACAGCATTGAGCCCACTAAATATCATCCTGTTGTATTAGAGAGATATTTGATATTTGGTTTATCCTTGATACCGATCCACAGGAAGATAAGCATGAGGCTGCCAGAGTCAACCCTTTTCAACTCCAAGGAACATGGTCATTAAGCTCATGATGCAGAGGAATAAAGGTAATGGAACACACTCAGAGTCATGGATTCAGAGTGATCTTGAGGTAAATTGTGGCAAGTAGTTCATCTTTTCCCCCTATCCCTAGCTGTTATGGAGGAACAGTTTGTATATATCGGGTGAACATCATCTTACCCCTGTATAGAAGAACAATAACTGCAATTGTCACGATGCTTAGTCTGTACTGGGATGAAGAACCATGAGAACCAGTGCACACAGCTTTGCAAGAAAAACAAGACTAGAGTGGCAGGCCTTCTTGTTGTTGTCTACATCAGTAGGTGATTACTAAGGCAAGTATCATTTGTGATATACTTTACTGAATGCAGTGCCTGAGAAAGGGAGACTGGGGTGCTGTAGCCAGCTCAGTGAAACCCAGGAGATACAACCAATGAGAATCATGGGCTCCAGACTCACATGAAAGACTCTATGAAAGCAAATCTCAGTATGAACAGTTATGATGTTTGACATTTGCCTTTGGACTAATGAGGACTTTCCCTGATACTAAAGCAAGTTACAATCTTTAGCCTTTTACCTGAGAGGAAAAAAAGTCAGCTGAGTTTCTGATCCCCACATTCATTACTTCCCTCTTTTACTGCCTCCCTGTTGGATGGAGCAGGGGCAGGGTCCATCATTAACAGTTACTTTAGGATGAACTCCTAACACATCATCCCAAAGCTGTCCACAGGTGTCCTTTTCACACAGCTCAAAGCTGAGTCCTTAGATGCTCTTCTAGACATAATATATTTGGTTGGCAAAATGCTTAAAGTACACCCACCCACTGAGCCGGGCAGTGATGGCACACACCTTTAATCCCAGCACTCGGGAGGCAGAGGCAGGCAGATCTTTGTGAGTTCAAGACCAGGCTGGTCTGCAAGAGCTAGTTTCCGTGCAGGCTCCAAAGACACAGAGAAACCCTGCCTCAAAAAAAAAAAAAAAAAAAAAAAACAGAAAAAAAAGTATACCCGCAGGCTGCTTGACACAGCCATGATGAGCAGTTTGAGAACAGGTGGGTCACATGGAGTTTCCCAAGTCAACTCCAGATGTCTTATTGGTCATCCTTTCTCTCCTATTATCTGCAGGTTCTTTGGGACACGATCCTTTGTGGAAGCTCATTTTCACCAAGTATGTATCCTGTCTAATATAGACAAGAGGAAGTGAGATGAGGTGCAGGAAGCAAAGTGCCTATGTTTAGACATGGTGGGAAAATGCTTTTCCTCCTTTGTTCCTAGATCACAGGGCTACCATGAGATATCATTCCCTACCTTCTGATGTCACTGATGAAACGCTAATAATGTTGGCCTAGGGAAGGTCACTTTGGACGACAATGAGCATTATACCTGCCCCTTTAGTCCCTGAATTTCATAAAGTAAACCTTCCATTATCTGCCAAGACCACAACTCTTGTGGATGTAGAACTCTCAGCCAGTTTCCTCACTGATCTACAATATTCCTTCTCTTGTAGGTGCCTGGTCACATCTGGGATCATGTCCCCAGAGGATTCTCAACCTGAGGACTTGCACACTCAGCCCTGGTGTCAGTGATGATAAAGGTCATCACAGAGTTCAGGAAAGCTCAGAAGATCTACACAGCTTCAGGAGCACATTCTGAGCAGTGCAGTGAGATGGCTCATGTTCCAGCATCCAGCTTCACAACCTGCTCCAGTTGTCATCGAGATCTGAGGATTACACAAGGATCCTGTAGAAAGTCGTCCAATGTATGTTACCTTTAAATCTCCAGCATAATTCATGCTCTGTGTATTTTGATAGTGTAAAAATGAAACCTATGCCTCTCTTTTCTCAGAGATAACCCTGGAAAACTACCTGAGCAGAGAAAGAACAGGCCACTACAGAGCCTTGGGACATGTTAGTGCATGTGTGCACAACATCTAAACTGGAGTTCCTGAAAAGGGCAGTGTCCTTGGACCTTCTCTCTCATGTCACCAATCACATGATGACGATGCACTTGATGTCAGTCACTTTTACTGTTTCCTACTGGTATTGGATAGAGACAACACACAAACAAACAAATACCAAAGTACCAAAGTAGATTTCCTGCTGAATCTACACCAATTGGCTAATAGAGCATTTATTTTTTTATTCAAAGGAATATAATCTCTCAGAGAACCCTCTTTCTCCACTCTTGTCACCGTTGCTTAGCTGACAGAGCTCTTCTCAGGTAAACTTCAAATATGGCAATCTTCACCCAAGCACTAAACGTGACATCCAACTGAGTCTAACCCTAAAAGTGATGGCAGAGGACAGAAGTGACTCCTCCAGTCACTGTACTTCTGGTTCAAGCCCTTCACACAAAGTCTCAGAGATCCACGGAGATGGAGAGGGAAGGAACAGAGATGGAAACATGAATTCAAACAAAAATCCCAGGAAGATACCCACCTATATCACATCAGTTGATTTTGTCAGGGGCACCATTGGAAATCAAGGCAGAGAAAATGATCTGTCCACAAAAGTCTGCAAGTATGCAAAGGTAAACAATACGGAACCCATTTGAAAACTGAACACATATTCAATTATTACAGCTGACCCCGATGCAAACACTACAAAATTTATATAAGAGATGCTGAAGAGATCTATGTAAGTTTAAGCCTCTTAAGGAAGAAGACAGACACAGCACAGGAGATGAACTCTGATACAAGTGCTTTAGTGCCATTAGCCAAGAAAATACAAAATTTCAAGCATGGCTGTGGAAGACTGTATCATAGGACATCTAGAGAAAGCCTGGACACTGTTGTCACACACCAGCAGACAACAAATACCTGTTCTAAGACAAGATGTTTCAGTGCTATGTAGCAGGAAGGGAGTGTCCAGGCTGACAACCAGATGTGTTCTGCTCACCACTCTTCCACCCATGTGACCCCCAACGTTACTGCAAGAAGATATGGTAAAGCAGCAGAATGAACACTCTTCAAAGCTGGCAGCTCATTTTGGAGACAATCAACTACACTCTTGACTCCCAAACACCCCTGCCCAGGAAAAGAAGGATTCTGAGGATAGCACAAATGTAAGACTTGCTGAGCTGATAATTCTCCATGCTACTGCTGGAGCCCAGAGAGTCTAGGGCTGCACACTCCCCAGCACTGATCCACTCTCAAGGCTAGCTGTCAACCCATGCAGACCACACCCACTTGCTACCCTAAATGAATACATGGAGCCACGATGTGCTGGACACCCCACATATATCCCTAAACACCTAGGTGTCAGACCCTGATAGACATCCGCAGCCCACAATCTACATATCTGTTTAAATATCAGCCCTTGCCTGACACTTGTCTTTACCCGTACACTCATGTATTGTCATTCATATACATTATTTTGGCACTGCAGGATGTTCCTTTACCCCTCAACTCAAAAACCCTTAGCAGATCCTACATGAATGTCCCCTCCCTTCTGCTGTGCTATAAAATATGGCTAGTGATTGGCACTGCTTGATATTGCCTGCCTGACACCATCTCAATGCCTTGAGTGGTATTAGGACCAGCTGAATACCAGCTCTTGAACAGCCCTATGTGATTCCTTCCATATCAGGACTTGCAGGACCACAACCATAATTTTTAAAAATTTCTGTATATCAAATTCAACTAGAATACATTCCCACCAAACCTACAAGTCACTTATTAGTGATACTAGACAGAAACTGCACCCCCTTGTCACTTGGTCAGAGAGTATGTTGCATAGTTTTTACATAGCATGAAGGTGATGATAACTTCCAATGCATTGTTTATTACAAGCTAATTTAGTTTGCAACAGTGAATGCAGAGTGAATATTAAGGTGTTCTTCAGGGACTGACATCAAGCAGAACATCTAAGACTCGGAGTACAGCGAAAGGACCATAGACAGGCTTGATGTATAGCAGTGTTTGTAGGAGTATAGACCAATCAGGTCCTGATACCTAGAAATTCATGTGTATTCCATTCTCCCTTGTAATATCCACACACAATTCTAGGTTTGTGTCAGCTGTATGCTTGTGCTAACTGCAATACTACATATACTAATTTGGAAATCCCTGCTACACACCACCATGTTTCCCAACACACTGCTCAGTATGAGCCCAAGGGGATCATTCCCCACACCTGACACCAGTCTGCATACAGCAAGATCAGGTCAAATTTGTCTCTCTTTTTCTCAGGAAATTTTGTTCCTACATCCTCTTCTCTGTTTCTCTGTCTTGGTCTCTCTCTCTCTCTCTCTCTCTCTCTCTCTCTCTCTCTCTCTCTGTCTCTCTCTCTCCTGCACGTGTTTGTGTGTCTAATTTGGATATTCAGGATTGGGGACCCAGCCGGCCCTTAATCTATTTGTCTGTGTGTGGATTTGGCTCTAGGAGAGGCTGTAATTAGCGGAATCTGCTATCTATCCATGTATATAAGGCTGTGCCTATGGAGGGGAAAATGGCAGGAACTGACAGCATGTCTCTCCACATCACTGCACTTACATGTATGTTTTAATGTGTTAAGATTCTCCTGTGCCAACATTCCTTATTAGGTAAAAGGACATACAACACACACAAGCACATAAAGAAACATGCAAACTATGATATGCTATGATCAGTTTCTGTCTTTTTTTCGCTACTAATGGCAAAGCCTCAGACACACATACGTGGACACAGATCACATTAAGTTAGTTATATCTTCTGCTATATCCTAATCCAACACCCACACAAAGAGATTCAGGACTTTCTGTGTTCCCAATTTTGAAGAGCCAAGTTAAATACACAAAATCATGTTGGTGAGAGAGAAATAGAAAGGTTAGAAGAGAGGAGGGGAGGGGAGAAGAGGAGAGAGAAAGGGAAAGGATGGAAGGGGAGGAGAGGAGAGGAGAGGGGAGGAAAGGATTGGAGAGGAAAAGAGAGTGGAAGGGAGGAGAAGAGTGGGGAGAGGAACGGAGGAAATGAGAAGGGGAGAGGAGGAGAGTGCATGATAAATGGGAGAAGAGGAGAGGGGAGGAAAGGAAAAAGGAGAAGAGAAGAGGGGAGGAGAGGGAAGACGAGGAAATGGGAGGTGAAAGGAACAAAGGGGAGTAGTGGAAAATGAAGGGAGGAGAAGTGAAGAGATGTGAGTGGAGGAGAGGGGAGGAGTTGGAGGGAAGAAGAGGAGAGGGAGAAGATGGGAGAAAAGGGAAGAGGAGGAGAGGTGAGGAAAAGTAGAGGGAAGGAGAGGAGAGGAGAGGGCTAATGGAGAAGAAGAGAGGGTTGAGAAATGAGGGGAGAAGAAATGTGGAGATGTGAGTGGAGGGAAGGGAGGAGAGAGAGGTGAGGGGAGGAGAGGGAGAAGATGGGAGAAAAGGGAAGAGGAGGAGAGGTGAAGAAAGTAGAGGGAAGGAGAGGAGGGGAGAGAGTTGATGAAGAAAAAGGGAGTAGAGGAAAGGAGAGGGGAGGAGAGGGGAGGAGAGGGGAGGGGAGAAGAGGAGAGGGAAAGGTAGGGGAAGAGAGGAAAGAAAAGGAGAGGAGAGGAGAGGGGAGGAGAGGAGTGGAGAGGGGAAGGGAGGAAATGAGAAGAGAGAGGAGGAGAGGGGATGAAAAATGGGAGAAGAGGAGGAGAGGGGGGAAAGGAAAAAGGAGGAGAGAAGAAGGGGAGAAGTGCGAAGGAGAGGAAATGGGAGGTGAAGGGAAGAGAGGGGAGTTGAGAAAATGAGGGGAGGAGAAGTAAAGAGATGTGAGTTGAGGAGATGGGAGGAGTGGGAGGAAAGGGGAAGAGAGGGAGAAGATGGGAGGAAAGGAGAGGTGAGGAAAGTAGAGGGAAGGAGAGGAGAGGATTGATGGAGAAGAAGAGTGGAGAGGGAAGGAGAGGGGAGGAAAATGGAGGAGAGGAGAGGGGAGGAGAGGAAAGAAGAGAGGAGGAGAGTAGAGAAGGGGAGAGGAGAGGAGGGAAACAAAAAACTTGGAACAAGATAAAGAGGTCTTGGTGTCAGGTCCAGTAGGTATGCCCTCACCCATAGTCAACATGCTCCAGACACATGCCAGATTCTGATGCCAGGTTCTGCTACATTTACCATTTCCTTACAACTAATGTCTTCTACACAGGGCTAGGTGTCATGCCATGAAAGATCTGCCAACTGGTATTTACACCACCAACCAATACATGATTTGGAACAAGATACTTCTCACAGTCACTTATTTTATAGCCACTGACACAGTAGACACATGGGTGGTGATAGGTAATGTGAGGTTATACCTAACAACTAAAGCACATATCAACACAATACATGCACCACAGACATGCATGCACACACACACAGACAGACAGACACTTATATGCATGCTCACACACACATGCCTGCAAACACCAGTACATATCAGATTCTTCATGTTAACCCCTCACAGAAAAATCTTGCATATACATCAATCTTACATAATTTATTATGCTCTCTCTCTCTTTCTCTCTCTCTCACACACACTCGTGCACACACACAAATACACAAACACAGACACTTGCATTCATGTACATATGCATACATGAATACATCAGTTCATATCAAGTACTTCAAGTTATCCCCTCACCATGAAATCATAGATACACATATATCTTACATAAATTGCTAAGTGGCTATTCCTTCTAAGTATTTACTTCCTATACTGCAAGTTAGCTATAGCTGAGAATCAGTTCCTGGTAAGTACCCTCAAAAATACAACCCAACTGAGGGTATAAAGCTGTGAGAATAAACACAGTGCTAGATGTCGTAGCCTCTTTGTTTCTCCCTGTCATACATCCAAAGCCCAACATATAGGAATTCAAACTCTCTCTCTCTCTCTCTCTCTCTCTCTCTCTCTCTCTCTCTCTCTCTCTCTCTCTCCTGCATGTGTTTGTGTGTCTAGTTTGCATATTCAGGATTGGGGACCCAGCCGGCCCTTAATCTATTTGTCTCTGTGTGGATTTGGCTCTAGGAGAGGCTGTAACTAGCTGAATCTGCTGTCTATCCATGTA
Source organism: Dicrostonyx torquatus (assembly GCA_028555095.1). NCBI lineage: Eukaryota > Metazoa > Chordata > Mammalia > Rodentia > Cricetidae > Dicrostonyx > Dicrostonyx torquatus. Next base: position 487,717 of record JAQHUG010000584.1, on the reverse strand, counting down.
TATAAGGCTGTGCCTATGGAGGGGAAAATGGCAGGAACTGACAGCATGTCTCTCCATATCACTGCACTTACATGTATGTTTTAATGTGTTAAGATTCTCCTGTGCCAACATTCCTTATTAGGCAAAAGAACATACTACACACACAAACACATAAAAAACATGCAAACGATGATATGCTATGATCAGTTCCTGCCTTTTTTCGCCTCTACAGGCAAAGCCTCACACACACATACATGGACAAAGATCAAATTAAGTTAGTTATATCTCTGCTATATCCAAATCTAACACCCACACAAAGAGATTCAGACCCTGATATGTTCTCAGTACTGAAGAGCCAAGTTAAGTACACAAACACATGCTGGTGAGAGAGAGATTGCTGGGAGAGGAGGGGAGAGGGAAGGAGAAGAGAAGGGAGAGGAGAGGAGGGGAGGAGAGGAGAGCAGAGGTGAGAAGAGAGGAGAGGGAAGAAAAGGTGTAAGAGGAACAGGGAGGGTAGAGGAAGAAAGGAAAGGAAAGAAGTGGGGAGGAGAGGAGAGAACAGGAGATGAGAGGGGTGGTAGAGAGGAGAGGAGAGAAGAAAAAAGAGGAAGAGAGGGTATGAGAAGATAGCGGAGCTGAGGATAGGGAAGGGGAGGAAAGGAGAGGGGAGGAGAGTGGAGGAGAGGAGATGGGAGAAAAGAAAGCAGAGGAGAGAAGAGGTGAGGGGAGGAGAGGGGAGATAGAGAAAAGGAGGGGAGCGGGGAGAAGGGGGAGATAGATACGAGTGGAGCAGAGGGGAAGAGATGAAAGGATAGGGGAGAGGACAAGAGAAAAGGAGAGGAGAGTTCAGGAGAGGGGAGAAGAGAGGATAGGTTAGGAGAGGAGAAAGAAGGAGAGAGGAAGAGAAGGGAGGAGAGGAGGAGAGGAGAGGAGAAGGGAGGAAATGAGGGAAACAAAGGAACCTTGGAACAAGGGAAAGAGATCTTGGTGTCAGGTGCTATAGGTAAGCCCTCACCCCTGTGACACATGTCAAATACTGATGCCAGGTTCTGCTACATTTACCATTTCCTTACAACTAAAGTCTTCCATACAGGGCTGTGCAAGATCTGCCAATTAGTTTGTCCAGCACCACCCAATACATGATTTGGAACAAGATACTTCTCAGAATCCCCTCTTCTATAGCCACTGACACAATAGGCACATGGATGATGATAGGTAATGTGAGGTTTTTTCTACCTAACAACTAAAACACACATCAACTCAATACATGCACCACAGAAATGCACACACACAAGCACAAACCCCGACACTGGTATGTATGCACACAAATACTCATAATTGAATACACCAGTTCATATCAAGTACCTCATGATATCCCCTCAGAGAAATCTTACATACACATAAATCTTACATAAATTGGTAAATGGCTATTCCTTCTAAATATTTCCTGCCCTACACTGAAAGTCAGCTATGGCTGAACATCCATTCCTCATAAATATCCTCGAAAATACAACCCAATTGAGGGTATAAAGCTGTGAGAATAAACACAGTGCTAGATGTCGTAGCCTCTTTGTTTATCCCAGTAATACATCCAAAGCTCCACATATTGGAACTCACTCTCTCTCTCTCTCTCTCTCTCTCTCTCTCTCTCTCTCTCTCTCTCTCTCTCTCTCTCTCTCTCTCTCTCTCTCTCTCTCTCTCTCTCTCTCTCTCTCTCTCTCTCCCTCCTTCCCTCCCTCCCTCCCTCCCCCCCTCTCTCTCTCACACACACAGAGACATACACATCCTTACATCCACACAGATATCATTATCTCCTTCTGTGAGGTACCACTTCTCATAAATACAAATCAAATCACCCAGAGTCAAGACCAACTAGGTTTTCCATGCTGTATTACACACGTCAGTTCTCTGATCCCGTTAGGTACCCTCTCCTATAGTGAATATTCAACATATACATTCAAGTCTCCATATCTAGTCCTAGAACATAACTCTTCCCTACAACCAAAGTCACACTTGATCACAACTAGTGTTCCATACTGGTCTGTATCCCCATATTCATACAATGCACATGTCAGGTTCTGTTATCTATCTATTGTCTTACACATTAATCTCCACCTACACACACATGGTTGCATAGCAGGTCCTGCATGGTTCACTCTCCCCTACAGCCAAGTGACAGGTGCCTCTGTGTATCACATTGCCTATAAATAGAGCTTATCATATGAAGATATGTTCAGGTCCAGCTAGTGTCAGGTTTGCTACAGAACAGTCCACATACATCACACACACACACACACACACACACACACACACTCAAATACGAGCATGCACATATGATAAGGTGTCTGATTTTGCAAAATAGTCCTCCCATTTAGCAGTACAATATATCTACATAAATATAAACAAAGACACTCACACACACATACAGACACAAGCACACATACACCCACACAGATGGATATGAGTCAGGGTATAATAGGTATCCCCATTTTTACAACTAAAGACCTACTATCAGGCCTATGTTTCCAGTCCTGCTGGCTTCCCCTATATCAGTAGCCCAAACCCGGTGACAAAATTCCTAATATTTGCATACACACACACACACACACACACACAAGTCTAGGTTTTATAGGCAAAGCATCACAAATATCTGCATGTCTATGTGTTTGACTATATTGTTTTGTCCCTGCACATAAAACTGCCCAAAATGTGGCTACTTGTAATCTCTACTGGGTTCAAACTCACCCACAATTCCTACCTCAGCCCACAGCTTGACGTGAACTTCCATATGTATCCTCCATTCTACCAAGTCCCACCAAGGTATTGAGATACTGGTCTTCTTTATGTTTCCTCTCCTGTAGCCACAGCCTCTTACATAAACATGGCTGTTTTTAACAACTGCCACATACATCCTCCCACATATCTAAAGCCCTACAAATACATACATAGTTTGGTTTCAGTTCCTACTAAACATCCCCACCACTATAGTAAAAAATCTCCCTTACACATATACATCAAATTAACCAGCCACCCAGGCAGCTTCTCCCCTGTCTCTTACTCCATGTTTTATACTTGCATCTGAAGAATGGAAGCTAAGAACAGTATATGTAAAGAACTTTCAACAATAGTCTTTCTGGATGTGGACTCATTCACCCAATAAAATCTATTCCTAATCCATGCATGTTCCCAGGAAGATGGCTCACTAACAAAAACGTTAATATGCTGAACATCTGAAAGTAGGCTTGTGACTTTGCAGTTGATGACCAATCACAGGACTCATTGTCAGGTTGAATCATATGGAAAACACCAGCCCAGTGTGGGTAACGTCACCCCTTCAAATTTGTATGAAGTAGTGTAAGTAAATTGAACAATATAGTAGTCAGATTTGCTTTGTTTTCTGCCTCAGCTCTTGCTTGAGTTCCTGTCCAAACTTCCCTAAGTGACAGACGTAGATCAGAACATGTAAGCCAAATAAACTCTTTCTTCCCCACATTGTTTTTGTCATGATGTCTATCAGCAATAGAACACCTACTAGGTCAGTATCACAAGAGCATCCTCAATCTTAGGACCTTATTGCCATCAGCTGCTGAGAGCTGGGATAAAGGTTTGTATTACAACACTAACTATGTGGATAGAATTTCAAGGATGAGATAGATATCATGGAGAAAGAAAATAAGTCTCTAAACAAATAGAATTATTATGGAAACTGATCTGCAAATGTATTTTCAAGAAGATGGATGTGAGAGAATTTGGAGAAGGAGTGTAGAAAGGAAAAATATTGTGCTTGAAGAATAGAGGCATATAGGAGGAATTTGACTTTATTTTTCATATATGAGGAAGACATGTTTTCTCTTTGTCATCAAGGCTAGGTGTCGATTCCTACTAAGAGAGCGTCAACCAGTATCCTCCAGGGACAAGCTCCAACATATTTCATGCAGTCCCTAGACACATAGATGAGTAAAACAAAACTAAGTGGATGACTCAATAGTTTATAAATAAGTGTGTTTATACATGTGCACAAAACCATACATATAACTGCATGAAACTCATGTAAGAATTCATATTTAGGCAGGGATACATGGGATAACCTGAGGCACAAGGAGGGAAAGAATTGGAAGCAGAGATTTAGCTGAAGTCTATGTGTATCCTTTTCAAAATAACATATAAAGTCTAACATCTGTAGAGGCAGCCAGAAGTACTTTTGGCTAAAGGAAGAAAGAATTGTAGAGCATCAAATGCTTTGAGGGAAGAAAACCTAAAAGACCAGGAAGAGTATGAGAAGAAGAGACACCAGCAAACAGATGGTCCAGAAGGATATAAGAGTCAAGACTCTGAAATGTATATTTCAAAGTTCTTAAGACTGTGTCTTGTATAGGTCAGTATTGTTTTATGTATGGAGTCATTGTAGAGGATAAGATATTGGGTTAGCAGTTCTATTGACTGAGATAGCCAAATTGGGAGCCATGCAGGAAGTCCAGATGACAGAGTGTCTTGTACTCCAACAAAGAAATCCAGCACAGGAGATGGTAAGCCTTTATCTACAACAGGGTTCTCCACAGAAAACCATTGTAAACAGGAGGTGTGTCCAATGGCTGGCCTTTAATAGCATCCTTCTCAGAGAGAAGCCCTGTGCCACAATTCCCCCCAAAGATGCCCTTGAATTAAAAGCCCCAATGGGTCCATCTTCTATAATAAACAACATCAACTTATTTATCTGTCTTTCCTTTCAAGGTCAAGTCCAAGAGAGATTTTTTTTCACACTGGACAGAGGTGAATCTTCTTCCTCTCCTCTCCTCCCTTTTTATGAGTTTGCAGCTTGCCTGTATCCATTTCCCTCTTTTCACAGGAGACATTCCCACTGCACACTGGTTCAGTCTAGCTGCTGGTGTAGGGACCTTTACGGTGGGGTGCTTGTCAGAACCGTATTTGTCTACTAACAGGAAAGTGACAGCAAGAAGTAAGGAAATGGATATCACTGTAGATAAAATGCTGGGATGTTGCTCCAGTCTGCAAGGTGGGTTTGATAGTCCTAATACTGGTGTACAGTGGTCACATGACTTATTCCGCAGCCTTTGAACTACATTTTGGTTAGATCCCACATCAGGGGTCCGAGGATGACACCTAGACCGAAACTTGTGACTGTTGATTAGAAGAATTCTTCTAGGACTCTCTTGGGAAAGTTACATTGGTGTTGTCATGGATACTCTCCATGCAGAACCAATGATGTAATGAAGAGTGGCCATTCAGAAGGGACTGAATGCCAGGGCTTATTTGTGGGTGGCATGGCTAAAGGCAATATTGAGACCACTTATTTTCATCCAGTTGTATGGGAGAGGTATCAATGATCCAGTTTATCCTTGACATTGATTCACAGAAAGATAAGCATGAAGCTGCCAAAGTCAACCATTTTCAACTCAAAGGAACATGGTCATTAAGCTCATGATGCAGAGGAACAAAGATAAGGGGACACACAACGGAGTCATGGATTCAGAGTGATCTTGAGATAAATTGTGGCAATTAGCTCATCTTTCCTCTCTGTCCCTTGCTGTTATGGAGGAACAGTGTGTGTATAACAGGTGAACATCATCTTATTTCTGTATAAAAGAACAATCACTGCAACTGGCAAGATGATTTGTCTGTACTGGGTTGAAGAACCATGAGAACCAGAGTGCACACAGCCTTGCAAGGAAAAGCAGATTAGAGAGGCAGTCCTTCTTGTCTATGTGGCCAAACCTGCTCTACATCAGTGGGTGATTACTAAGGCAAGTGTCATTTGTAATAGACTTTACTGAATGCAGTGCCTGAGAAAGGGAAACTTGGGTGCTGAAGCCAGCTCAGTGAAATCCAGGAGATACAACAGATGAGAATCATGGGCTCCAGACTGGCATGACAGATTCTAAAAAGGCAAATCTCAGTATGATCAGTTGTGATGTTTATTTTGACATTTGCCTTGGGACTAATGACGACTTTCTCCAATACTAAAGCAAATTGCTATCTTTAGCCTTTTACCTGAGAGAACAGAAGTCAGCTGAGTTTCAGATCCCAACATTCATTACTTCCCTTCTTTAGTGCCTCCCTGTTGGATGGAGCAGGGGCAGGGTCGATCATTACCAGCTACTCTAGGAGGAACTCCTCACACATCATCCCAAAGCTGTCCGCAGGTGTCCTCCTCACAGAGCACACAGCTGAGTCCTTAGGTGCTCTTCTGGACATGACATGTTTGGATGGTGAAATGCTTTAAGTACAATCCCTGGCCACTTGACACAGCCACGATGAGCAGTTTTAGAACAGGCAGGTCACATGGAGTTCCCCAAGTCAACTCCAGATGTCTTATTGGTCATCCTTTCTCTCCTATTATCTGCAGGGTCTTTGGGACACAATCCTTTGTGGGAGCTCATTTTCACCAAATATGTATCCTGTCTAATGTAGAAAAGAGGAAGTGGGATGAGGTGCAGGAAGCAGAGTACCTATGTTTAGATGTATTGGTGGGAAAATGCTTTTCCTCCTTTGTTCCTAGAGCCTAATGCCTGAAAAGTTACAGGGCAGGCATGAGATATCATTCCCTACCTTCTGATGTCTCTGATGAAACCCTAATGATGTTGGCCTAGGGAAGGTCACTTTGGATGACAATGAGCATTATACCTGCCCCTTCAGTCCCTGAATTTCATAAAGTAAACCTGCCATTATCTGCCAAGACCATACCCTGTGGATGTGGAACTCTCAGCCAGTTTCCTCACTGATCTACAATATTCCTTCTCTTTTAGGTACCTGGTCCCATCCTGAATCGTGTCCCCAGAGGATTCCTAACCTGAGGACTTGCACACTCAGCCCTGGTGTCAGTGATGACAAAGGTCATTACAGAGTCTGGGAAAGCTCAGAAGATCTACACAGCTTTGGGAGGACATTCTGTGCAGGGCAGTGAGATGGCTCACTGCATCCAGCATCCAGCTTCAGAACCTGCTCCTGTTGTCATCGAGATCTGAGGATCACAGAAGGATCCCCTAGGAAAGCCATCCAATGTATGTTACCTTTGAATCTCCAGCATACATTCATGCTCTGTGTATTTTGATAGTGTAAAAATGTCACCTATGCCTCTCTTTCAGAGACAACCCTGGAAAACTACCTGAGCAGAGAAAGAAAGTGCCAACACATAGCCTTGGGACATGAGAGTGAATGTCTGCATAGCACCTAGACTGGAGTTCCTGAAAGGGGCAGTGTCATTGTACCTTCTCTCTCAGGCCAGTGATCACAAGATGTATGTGCACTTGACATCAGTCACATATACTGTTTCCTACTAGTATTGGATAGAGACAATACAAAAATACCAAAGTACCACAGTAGATTTCCTCCTAAATTTACTCCAATTGGCAAATAGAACATTCATTTTTTTTCATCCAAAGGAATATAAACTCTCAGAGACCCATGTTTCTCCACTCTTGGCACTGTTGTTAAACTGACAGATCTTTTCTCAGATAAATTAAAAAATGTCAATCTGCTACCCAAGCGCTAAGCATAACAACCAACTGGGTCTAATCCTAAAAGTGAGGGCAGAGGACAGGAGTGACTCCTCCAGGCACTGCACTTCTGGTTCCAGCCCTTCACACAAAGTCTCAGAGATCCACAGAGTTAGACATGGAAGAAACAGAGATGGAAACATGAATTCAAACATAAATCCCACCTACATCACATCAGTTGATTTTGTCAGGGGCACCATTGGAAATCAAGGCAGAAAAAATGATCTGTCCACAAAAGTCTGCAAGTATGCAAAGGTAAACAATAAGGAACCCATTTAAAAACTAAACACATATTCAATTATTACAGCTGTCCCTGATGCAAACACTACAAAATTCATGTAAGAGATGCAGAAGAGATCTACGTAAGTTTAATCCTCTTAAGGAAGAAGACAGAGACAGCACAGAGGATGAACTCTGACCACAAGAGCTTTAATGCCATTAGCCAAGAAAATACAAAATTTCAAGCATGGCTGTGGGAGACTGTATCATAGGACATCTAGAGAAAGCCTGGACACTGTTGTCACACACCAGCAGACAACAAATACCTGTTCTAAGACAAGATGATGATTCAGTGCTATGTAGCAGGAAGGGAGTGTCCAGGTTGACAACCAGATGTGTTCTGCTCACCACCCTTTCACCCATGTGACCCCCAATGTTACTGCATGAAGATATGGTAAGGAAGCAGAATGAACACTCTCCAAAGCTGAGGATCATTTTTACTTTTGACAGTCAAGTGTATTCTTGACTCTCAAACACCCAGCCCAGAAGAAGAGGGCTACTGAGGATAGCACAGATGTAAGACTTGCTTGAGCTGATGAGTCTCCATGCTGCTTGAGCCAGAGAGCCCAGGGTTGCACACTCCCCAGCACTGCTCCACTCTCAAGGCTAGATGTCAACCCATGCAGACCATACCCCTTTACTGCCCCAAATGAATACATGGAGCCAGGCTTTGCTGGATACCCCACGTATATCCCCAAACAGCTAGGTGTCAGACTCTGATGAACATCTGCAGCCCTCAATCCACATATCCATTTAAATATCAGCCCTTGCCTGACACTTGTCTTTACCCGTACACTCATGTATTGTCATCCATATACATTACTATGGCAGTTCAGGATGTTCCTTCTCCCCTCAACTCCCACACCAGTAGCAGATCCTACACAAATATCTCCTCCCATTACCTGTGCTAAGCAGCATTGCTAGTGATTGGCACTGCTTGACATTGCCTGCCTGACACCATCTCAATGCATTGGGTGATATTAGAACCAGCTGAACACCAGCTCTCAAACAGCCCTTTGTGATTCCTTCCATATCAGGCAATCAGGACCCCAGCCATGAAGCCCTAAAATATTGTATATCAAATTCAATTAGAACACCCTCCCACCCCAACTACAAGTCGCTTATTAGTGGTACTAGACAGAAACTGCACCCTCTTGTCACTTGGACCAGGAGTGTGCTGCAAAGTTCATGATAACTTCCAAAGCATTGTGGAATACAAGGTAGTTTAGTTTGCAGCAGTGAATGTGGGCTGAATGGTTAGGAGTTCTTCAGGGATTGATATCAAGCAGCACAGTTAGGACTCGAACATAGACAGGCTTAATATAGACCAACACGGCCTGATACCTAGAAATTCATGTGTATTCCATTCTCCCTTGAAAAATCCACACACAGTTCTAGGTTTGTGTCAGCTGTATGCTTCTGCTAACTGAAATACTACATATACTAATTTGTAAATCCCTGCTGTACACCACCATGTTTCCCAACACACACTGCTCAGTATGAGCCCAAGGGGATCATTCCCCATACCCGACACCAGTCTGCATACAGCAAGATCAGGCCAAATTTGTCTCTCTTGTTCTCAGGAATTTTTGTTCCTACATCCTCTTCTCTGTGTCTCTTTCTCTGTGTCTCTGTCGCTCTCTCTCTTTTTCATTCTCTTCTGCATGTGTTTGTGTGTCTAATTTGGATATTCAGGACTGGGGAATGAGCAGGCCCTTACATCTATTTGTCTGTGTGTGGATTTGGCTATAGGGGAAGCTATAACTAGCTGAATCTGGTGTCTATCCATTTTCCATTGCCTATGGAGGGGAGAATGGCAGGAACTGAATCTGATATCTATCCATTTTCCATTGCCTATGAAGGGAAAAATGGCAGTAACTGACAGCATGTCTCTCCACATCATTGCAGTTAGACGGACATTTTAATGTATTAATATTCCCCTGTGCCAACATTCCTTACTAGATAAAGAACATACTCCACACAGAAACACATACAAAAGATGATATGCTATTGATCAGTTCCTGATGTTTTAGCCTCTACAGGCAAAGCTTCACACACACATACATGGACACAGATCAGATTAAGTTAGTCATATCCTCGGCTATATCCAAATCCAACACACACACAAAGAGATTCAAAGAGAATAACTGCTGTATTCCTAATTCTGAAGAGCCTATTATACACACAAACACATGTTAAGAAAAAGAGGGGTGGGAGAGGAGAGGGGAGGGGAGAAGAGAAGAGGAGGGGGGGAAAGGAGAGCAGATGAGAGGAGAGGAGGGTGGAGAAGAAGAAAGGAGAGGGGATGGCAAGAAAGGAGAGAGAGGAGGAAAGAAAAGAAGAGGAAAAGAGCGGGCAGGAAAGAAGAGGGAAGGAGAGGAGAGAGGAGAAGCGGGGAGAAGAAGGTAGTAGGGGGAGGAGAGACTAGGGGAGGAAAAGAGGTAGATGTGAGTGAAAGAGAAGAGAGGAAGGGGATGGGAAGAGATAGGCAGGAGGAGAGGAGAGTGGAGGAAAGGAAAGAGGAGAAGAGGAAATGAGAAGAGAGGAAAAGGGAGGAGAGGGAAGGAGAGGAGGGAGGAGTGGAGGGGAGGAGAAGAGTGGGCAGGGAAATAGAGGAAAAAAGAGGAGAAGATGGAAAGGAGAGGGGAGGAAGAAATGGGGAGGAGAGTGCAGGAAGGGAAAAGGGAAGAGAGGGGAGGAGAGTGGAGAGGAAGAAAAAAGAAGGGAAGGGAGGAGAGGGTTGATGGAGAAGAGGAGAGGAGAGGGAAGAATAGAGGGGAGGGGATGAGAGAGGAAAGAGGGCAGTAGAAAAGAAGAGAAAAGAGGGAAGAAGTAGGGCAGAGATATGAGTGGAGGAGAGGGGGAGGCGAGGAGAGTGGAGGAAAGGAAAGAAGAGGAGATTTGATAGCAGGAAAGGAGAGGTAAGGAGAAGAGAGGGTTTGTGGAGAAGAGGAGAGGAGAGAGAGGAGGAGAAGGGAGGAGAGGGAAGGAAAGCAGAGGGGAGGAGAGGGGATGAGAGTGGAGAAGAAGGGAGGAGAGGTGGGAAACAAAAGCACCTTGGAACAAGAGAAAGTGATCTTGGTGTCAGGTCCAGTAGGTATGCCCACTACCATAGTCAAGTCCTGCAAACCGCGCCAAATCCTGAGGACAGGTTCTGCTACATTTACCATTTTCTTAAAAATAAAGCCTTCCACACAGGGCTAAGTGTCATGCCGTGCAAGATCTGCCAACTGGTATGTCTACCACCACCCAACACATGGTTTGAAACAAGGTACTTCCAGAATCCCCTATTCTATAGACATTAACACAGTAGTATATGGGTGATGATTGTTGTAATTAGGGGGGAGAGGTGCGCGGGTTGTGTTCCCCAGCTGGACAGTCACCCAAAGTTCCTCTTTACCGTTGGGGCATCCATCTTCAGCCTACAGGCCCATAGCGTCCAGCAGACATTTCCATGAAGCAGGAAAATTCAAAGACAATTCAGTCACTTTCTTTTGTGTCCTGCAAAATGTCTCG
>JAQHUG010000584.1:427742-438135 GCA_028555095.1 Dicrostonyx torquatus | reverse complement strand
TGATGTGGAATTTCCCTCTGTATGCTGTGATTACCATTAATGAATAAAAAACTGCATTGAGCCTATAGCAGAACAGGGTGGGACAGAGCAGAGCTAGTTGAGGAGGACTGGGCTGAATGCTAGGAGAAAGAAAGGCAGAGTCAGAGAGAGGCCATGTAGCCCTGCCAGAGACAGATGCTGGAACTTTTGCCACTAAGCCACAGCTACACAGCAATACATAGATTAATAGAGATGGGTTAAATTAATATGTAAGAGTTAACCAACAAGAAGCTAGAACTAATAGTCCAAGCAGTAATTTAATAAATACAATTTCTATGTGATTATTTTGGGGCTAAGCAGCTGGGAACAAACACGCAGTCCCCTGCAATAATTATGCTGTTTAGATACATAGAAATTGTATTCTACACATATAGCTAATCTTTAAACACATCAAGAAGCTGTAGAATTTGGCATTTAAATAACTTAGGGCTCTGATGTGAGACACAGTTGCTCCTGGCAGCACCAATCTATTCCCAAGAGAATATTGAGTACCAAAAACACTCCACTTTGAGCTTGTTTTCTTCTTGACAAAACTGGCCTTTCGACAAGGAACTGTCCATGACTCAACCACTGACAAAATGCATGGTATCTGGACAGGACAAGCAGGATTAAAAAAAAAACTGTCAACCTTGCCAAGACAGGTTAAAACTGTTTTGAAATTTTCCTGACTCTGAAAATGGTCTGTCAGTTACTCTAGGCTATAGCCAAAGTTGGTCAGCCCAACATTGCAAATGAGACTTTGGGTGACTGGCCAGGTAGCTAGTTGTCTCTCCATCCCAGTCAGGCAGGATACTAAGTGAGTGTATCCTCAGCCCTCTTTCTATTTCATATATATAAACTGATAGACACTGGCTTCTTACAGATGTTTGCAAGTCTTTGAATGTAGATTAATTCCTAAGGCTCCAAACAATCACATGTGAAATATTTAGTGATTAATTATCTCTATATTTACTTAATTACAAATTTAATATAATTTCTCTTGCCAGAAATATTAAAAAAGCATGTCATTTGCACTTATCAATTAAGAGATTTTAGTTTAAATCTATATACAAATATTAAAAATGGTTAAGTTTTTATAGGAAGAAAGCAAAAAGTTCTTTTTTGTGAAAAAAGCAATTTTTCATATTACTTGAAACTAGTTTGTGTTAAGTGTCATGGACCTGGGACCTAAATTAAATGACCTTAATTATGGTAAAGGTGTAAAGATAATGCTAAGAAACAAAAAATAATCTTTTTTGCAAAACTATAAATACCCATTCATACCACACCTACATATCGTATCATATTCCTACATGTGGATAAAGATAAGCTACTTTATTTTATTTGACAACTTAGTAATATTTAGCTTTATTAACTTATATTTCTTCACTTCTACCCACACTGTAGAAAAAAGCAAGAAACATGACAAGAATTCATAATTAATATTAAACCTTTACTTTTATTTTGCAAATACTATAGTAATCTTGATATAAATTTTGTTTATAATAATTACATATTTCTTCATAGCTATGCACTAAAAATGACAAAGATTCAAAGATATATACAGGAGACAGTCACTAGAGGTGACTGCTGAAGAGGAATTATTCAACTAATGTACTATTCACACAGCAGTCACTACTGACTTTCCCCTAGCTGCTCAGAATTATTTAAAGACCATTTGTATTTACTTCCAACATGCTGATTCTGAAGAGTGCACTTTTCTAAAAGTCTCTTCCAAGAGATGGAAGCTGGAGACATTGCTGATATTTTCATCTCAACTGCTCATCTAAATCAAGACTGAACTGCCACAGAGTAAGATTGTCAGTGGTATTATCAAGCTATCTCATCAACTTTACTTGATGATTTTTACTATTTTAAATATTAGAGACAGAAGATCAAAGTAATATTGACTGCTACTATTTAGCTACTCTATGTCCCTGTCCTTCCAGGTCATCTTCCACAGTAAAAAGACTGTGCTATTGTAGGGTGGTATTGGAGGACTACTATGAAAATCTACCTTTAAATGGGGAGCACTGTGAAAACTAAGTATGGTTGGTGGAGCAGCTCAGGAGCAGCAGGGTCAGTGAGTTATTGGTACATTGAACTGAGATTTTGAAAGCATTGGACAGTTGTAGAAGCTGGAAAATATCAGTACTTAAGAGGGACTTGTGAAGTTGTAGCCTTTGACATCTGGTGGAAATCTTGGAAATGAGTGTAGAGCCTCAAGCTCTTTCTTCCATCAGCTGGTTTTGTTGTTTTGTTTTGTAGGGGGCGTGTATGACTCACCCAGCACAAGCCAGACCTCACTGGTACAGAAAACAAAGTCAGCTTCTCTAGGAACAAAATAGAAATGAAGGGATTGTGGAAAATACACTTAACAATTTTTTAAAAATGCAGCAGCAGGTGTTCTTTTCCTCAATATATGCTCTTCCTTCTCTTAATGATAATCTTTGGTCACTATATAAGCTTTTATCAAGGACCTTTAAATAACAGAATAGCCATGCTGTAGATTTACTTACTACACCTTTAACCACAATTGTTCATACAATAAAGTGGAATAATATTTACTATTTAATGGAATGGAATGAAAGGAAAAAAGAAAGAAAATCTAGTTTTGATCATCTTATTAACTAAATTCCAATTCCCTTTACCAGATTAATGTGCCATTCCATTAAAAGTCATCACCTAACCAGATAGGATCTTTTACTATGTAGAGTTAACTAGAGAGCATTAATATGTGATCCAAATATGCAGCAGACTAGCAATGCCTCTACCAGAAGCTCTATTGAGGTATCCATTCCTATGACATGCCTCTCAATGCATCACCCATCAGCCTGTTCTGCCTTTCCACAGCACAGAGGAAATACATTGAACTGGCACCATGTCCCTGGTACCTGAATTAAGATAACTTCCAGGGGATTTGCTCTTGAAATTCCAGCCCTAATTTATGTCTGCCTATATATGCTCAACTCTCATCTCGTGATCACCACTGCTTTAATACAAAAATACACAATTGATGGAAGGGGTTTAATATTTAATTAGAACAGCCTGCTCTGTAGTCCTCATAACCAGGATCTGAGCCTGGTCCTCACACTTCGATTCCTTCTCCTGCAGAGGAAGGCTTCCTTTGAAGCTGCTAGTGAGGCAGCCTGGCTTCCCATGCATGTTCTGAATTGGCCTTAATAGCCTTTTATTTGTCATTTACTATGTGTCATCTTTGGAAGTACATCAAGAGTAACCAGCTGCCCTTATAGTTATTACAATCTGTCATTTCCATAGCAACTATCTGCCTCAATCATTTGATCATTCTATGCCTCACATTTTACTGTCCATTATTTTCTGTCTCTGCCATGTGATTTAAATAGTTATAATGGCATGAACTTCATGTATGACAGAATCATTTCTACTGTAAAGGTGATTTTTCATGTAATCAATTTTTTAGTACCCAGTCCAAGAACCAACGTTTCTCTATTTACCTTATTAGTCCACATCTTGCCTGAAAATATTACATGTAAATCTGTCAAGGCTAAGGATACATTGACAAAGAGACCTCAGGCTCTCTTTAGAGAATGTTGAGAAGAAATAAGAATGAGGGAGATTCAGCAATAAGAAAAGATCTAATTCACAGGTAAACTGCTGTACTAAGACAGGTGTAGGCAGAGGCAACCCTAACAATGTATCCTGTGGCATCAGGCTTTCCTTTCCTTTACTTCCTTAACATTGCTTTCTACCTGCTGAATACAGTCATACCCTACAGGACAAACACCTAGAGATCCAGAATGTCCTGGCAAATATCTACTGGAGAACAATAAGCACAACAGAACATAGCTTTTACATGGTAATTTTATTATTTTTTATTTTTATTTTTAGTTTTAGTTTTGGTTTTTCGATACAGGGTTTCCCTGTGGTTTGGAGCCTGTCCTGGAACTAGCTCTTGTAGACCATGCTGGCCTTGAACTCACAAAGATCTGCCTGCCTCTGCCTCCCTAGTGCTGGGATTAAAGGCGTGTGCCACCACCGCCCAGCTCTACATGGTAATTTTAAAGTAACCAAATTTTGATGGTTTATTTATGCATCCTAAAGTAACAACTAGTGAAACCACAAATACTGAGATATTGGTTTATGTACTATGTCTAAAGGCAAAGTAAATATTATAATAGGTAGTGGGAGACTCCCATGATGTCATACTTAATGACACCTGGAAACCCATGCCTTCCTATTTGCTAATAAATACATTTTGGTTTGGACATTGTTCTTCTGTTCGTAATTCATTGTACTTCTGTTTGTAATTCATCACTTAATTTGTATTCCATCCAGCTACACAGAGAACAAACAAGTGAAAGCCTTGGAAAGTGGTGTTGTTCTGCTAATATTATTGTGAGAATCCTAAGACTAATGCCTAGCTTTGAGACCAGACCTACAAACGGTGAACAAGGTTAGTTACATGCAGGTATCTAGCTGGTTCTTGAGTATCCAAGATTAAGAAGGTTTTGTTGTTGTTGTTGTTTTAAGTACTGAAAGGGAGTTCCAGTGAATACTTAAATAACCTGTGTTTAATTTCCAATTGCTTAAAATACCCTGACCCCAAAAGGTTCTCAAGTTCTTATAATAATTCTACTGCTCTTCAGCAATAATCTGTGAGCTTACTCTGCAGAATTTGATTGCAGATGCATCCATTAGGACTGGACTTTACATAGCTGCATTTTAATTTGGTTTTCTGTAGTGGTCCAGTGAAAAGAGAAATTTCCTTTGTAAGGGGTGAGCACTAGACTTAACTGGGTATAAGGAAAAATGTTAGGGATTATGTTGACTTAATAAATTGGTGGTTGTAGGTTCTCCAAGATACATGAATTTGCTAGTATTTAAGAATTAAATAGGTTGCTAGTAGCAGGCAGCGTTGCCCTCTTGTTTAGCGGAACTTAGAACCAATTAGAGAACTATTGGTTAAACCCAAGTTATGTGTATCACTACTGCACTTTTAAAATTATTGTGCCAATATGGTCATGGTTTTGGATCATAGGCATCAAAGCTGGGTAAGACTATTGGTTCTTCTCTCACTTTAGAAGATGACATGTTGACTTCGGATAACAAAAAAGCTAGTCCTCAAGGAGGAAGCATTCAAGTTAATTCCAGCTCAGGTTCTGGTGGACCCTATATCAAAAGTGCATGGTGTTTTCAAGAAAGGAGTGAAGCAATGAAGGCTAACAGCAATATGTTGCATGTTTTAGGAGTCTCTTAAATAACCCTGACTACACCACAAATAAGGTATTCACAGCATACACAGGGGAATCCCACATCAGCATGTTGGTGCTAGGCACTAAACCAGAGATTTCTGCAAGTCAGTAAGTGTTTTTCGTGGCTAACTCATCTCTCTAGCCCCAAGTTTTATGAGGCTGTTAAAACATTGATAAGATATAGTTTGGCAGTTAGATCCACCTACAATGATTTAAAAAATCATTTGATAATAAATTAAATTTAAAAATAAATAACTTCATTAAAAGTTTGAACTAACGCATTACTAGGTATAATAGACAAGGTGTTCAGTACATGTGATGTCTTTGAATAAATCAGAGTTTTTATAATAACATATAGAGTAATATTTAAAATGATAAGAACTATCTCTGTTCTCTAAAATAGTTTAAATTCTTGGACTGTGTGAGATGAGAAACTACCAAAGTTGAAACAGACAGTATGGAATTCACAATGTGTTGCATGTGTTATTAATACAGTGTGTGCATGCAAGTGTCTGTATTCTTCTGAGCTTATGGTTGCCCTCATCATGTGTCAGCATTTGAATACAAATGAAATATTTATTTACTTGAATTTTTGAGCAAAATTGTATTGATGGTCACTGTATTACCTAATGGATGTCATGTAAATAAAGTATAAACTGGAGTTACTGTTTTCAAGAAGTAATGAGAAATGGAGAGTAAATTCTAGAATGCTGAAAAAATAATGCATATCAGACCTATAGAGAGAGTTGGAGATTGTTTTCCTCCTGTTGAAAATATGGTAGATCCAAAGTCTCTGAATTTAAATGTAGGGACTGAAGAAAGAAAGCTTACCCAACTTATGGACCTCACACACAAACACATGGGTAGGGAAGACACAGAGAGGGAGAATAATAGGGATAGCCAATGTTGTATGTTCATAGTACAAGACAATAACAGGGAGATGACAGAAACTCTGATGACCTGAGTTTCACAGACAGTGCTGTGAAGAGAGCGAGGAATGAGGAATGAGAAGGGAGCCACGTCTGCCTCCTGACATTCCTTCATTATAAAGCTGGGGGTGTTTGAGTTTGTTCTCTAGTCACAAGAGAGCATTTAACTGGGCAAGGTGGAGGGGGATAAAAAGAGTCACTCTTTAGCGGACTCTTTCGCACCCATGTAAATCCAAAGTAACAGGGAATGAAAACAAGGAGAATGGAAATGTCTTACAATGTTATTGAAGCCAAAATAAAAATTACAGGAGACAAATGGGGGGCAACAGAGCCATAGAGCATCACTGAGGTCAACGGATAGAAAGTGGTTGAGCCAAAGTGAAAAACAGTGGAGATGAGCACCTGTGGAGAAAAATTAGGTTCTCAATCTGAAACTGAATGTAGAGTGCAATTCTGGACAGTGAACAAAAGAAATATATGACAAAATTTGATTTGTGTTAAATTATTTAAAATATATGGAAAAATATTATGATTAAATGTGTATGTATGTTGGTACTTGCTTACTGTTTATCATTTATAAAATTTAATATTTTGCTCTTGAAATCTGAAGGAATAGAATCACTTTAAATTCAAGGAAAGCAGTATCTACAGAATGGGCTGCATTTGACTTGAAATAGTTTTCAAAATTTTTTTTGGTTTTGGTCTTTTGTTTCTTTGTTTGTTACACTCATTATTATTCTTAATGAGCAAAGATGTTTGTGTTTTAAAGAAATAGAGTATCCTGACACTATTCATAATATTTCACTGTTACTAGTGCATTGGATTTATACAGCAATGGTATCATTTTTCCAAGTGGAAGTTACTGCTAACTGAAGTCATTGCTAGATGAAAAGAAGCTGATAAAAAACTTTTGTGGCATCAAAACTGCATTTTGAACATAGAATTATAAGAGATGGGGCTGATTCCACCAAATTAACCATCATCCCACCATTCTTCAATGTTAACCAGAGTAAATGAAAGGCACAGACCAATGACATAGTTGGCATTGTCTTTTGGCAAATGCCACAAACATTTTGTCACTTAGCATCAACAGAACTTTCCAATCTTCATAAAAAATTGATGATTTAATGTAAAAATTTAGTTCCTATTACATTTCATTAACAATTAATTCATCTTATTCTACTACATAAATAGTTAATGATATAAATATCTTAAATTCCCTGTCAAAAAATTGTGTATTGTGAAACCAAACATGAAGTTTGAGCCCAAGTAGCCAAGTTTATGTAAATAATTTATTCAAGAGTCATTAAAATTTGGCAATAGAATAAAAACAATTTTACATAAAATATTTATGGAAGAATTTATTGGATAATCTGGAATATGAAATGTATTTGGGGAAAAGAAGAAAGTTAGCTAAGAAGTAGACAAGCATCTTGTGCATAAATCGTGTTATGATCTTAGTTGACATGTAATGAATCAAGGGTGAATTCCATGGTCTTTTGTTAACTGCATTACAATTTGCATTTGATATCCCAGAAAATAAATATTAATTAGATAATCATGGAAGGGCAGCAGAAGCTGTTTAAGAAGCCTGTAACATGAGGGCTGGCTCATTGGGGTTACTGTCCTACCCAGTACCCCACAGCCAGCAAGCCCCAAAGAAAATCACACAGAGAGTCTACATTAGGTTATTAACTGATTGGCCCATTATCTCAGGCTTCTTACTAGCTCCCATAGGTTATATTAACCCATTGTCAGCCACATAGCCAGTACCTTCTCTCAGCTGGGCTGCTACATGTTGCCTTGTTGGAGATCTGCGCAGGAATCTCCTGTTCTCCTTGCTCCACCTCTACTTCCTGTCTGGTTTTCCCGCCTATACTTCCTGCCTGGCCAATCAGCATTTATTTAAAACATGATTGACAAAATTGTCCCACACCAGAAGCCAGTAACTGTAGACATTAAAAAAAAAAACATAGTACTATTAAATAGGCAACTAGAACTCTACTTTCATTCAGAAGAAAGCTTTGTGATTTTAAAAGCCTTGGTGGCATTACATTCCATGGCATTAATGAAGAAAAGTAGATAAAGAGGTCTATCATAATGTCAGAAGTGTGAAAGAACCAGGCCTGAAAGTAACCTTCATCAGAGAAATATGGGAAAAGCTACTCGGTAAGAGCAGCCGAAAGACGCCGGGATTGTTTATTGGGAATAAAAGAATGTAGAGTGAGATATGATTTTGGAGTGTTACAGAGCTCAGTGTGGTGGCATGCTGCTGTAATCACAGCACTTGAGAGTCTGAGCAAGGAAGAATACAGCAGTTTCAGGAGACAACCAGATTATACCTGGACTTCTAGGCCAATTAGGACTAGAGCAAAACCCCATTGTGATTAATTAATTAAGTAATTATTTATTAAAGGAATAAATGAATGAATAAAAGTTTTACATTTGAAATACCATAATGATCAGATTTGAATACTGCTCGGTAATAAGATTATGTATAAACATGTGAGAGTTGATTGTTGACATTATATAGAAGTTAACTAAATTTTTCTCTGTAGTTTTCAATCAAAGCAAAATTTATTTGTTTTAAAACTTACAATACACTGTTAAGGTATTCCTAATGCTTTCATAATTGTGTGACCGATAGTACATTAGATCTCAGCAACAGGAATATATTTTTTTTAATATATGTGTGTTTGTGTGTGTATTCCTTACTAATATATATGCATGTATATATACATAATATATACTAATATGCATACATTATATATATATATATATATATATACACACACACATATGTATTCCTTATTGGCCTTAAGCCAAGTCTTGTCTCTGCCTCTAGAGTCATTTGTCTACATGTTCTCTAAGTCCATCTCACATTCAAAGTAGTCACTGCAATTCAACTCCAGGACTTGAAGAAAACACTCTACCTTTTTAGAGTCTTGTGATCACATTTTGATCACATGGATATTCTCATAAAATGTAATTAGAAACTTAATTACATTTACAAATTATTCTTTGAAATAAAACAGTCTACTTAGTCTCTGAATTCACAGAGCAACCACCTTGGGACTCTGCCTATCACAAAGGATCATGTGCATCTATATTTTTAAATTTCCTAATAGATTTTGAGCATCTTAACCTTTTTTTCTAAATGTGCTACTTACAGTGATTCTATTGGCCTCACTACTACTGTTTACAGATATTTATTCTTGTCAAGGTTTTGTTTTCACTTTCATAAAGTTTGGCCATAATTAGTGTTTCCGAATGTTTGCCTTTGTCTTTGACAATAACAATTCAACAGCTAAGGGACTGTTTGGATAGACTAGGATCTCATCTTCTAGGTGTTGGTGAGCTCCCCATTAAAGTGACTACTAATTTTTGGGATCACTTTTCTGTGACTTGGTCCAACCTTCCCATTCATTGGCCTATTGTTTATTGGAAAGCTCTGTTCAGCTAAGACCAGGAAAAAGCAGGATGTGAGGCTATCAACCTGCTGTAAGTAACATTCTGGGAACTCCCTGCAACTCTTCCCATGTAAGTGTTCTCTTCTCAAACTTCTTCCTTAAGAGTTCTTCCACATACCCAAAATGACCTGTTTCCAAGCTTCACGAGTTCCCCTGAAGGGCATTCTGTGTTGCTGTCTCATATTACGGGTTTTTTGTTTTGTTTTGTGTTGTGTTGAAGCATTTTAAAGAAATCTTTCTGCCCACCCCCTTCTCCCATCCATAATG
Organism: Dicrostonyx torquatus; assembly: GCA_028555095.1. Lineage (NCBI taxonomy): Eukaryota > Metazoa > Chordata > Mammalia > Rodentia > Cricetidae > Dicrostonyx > Dicrostonyx torquatus. The sequence continues at coordinate 428,217 of JAQHUG010000584.1, read as the reverse complement.
TACCATTAATCTTAGGTGTGGGAAAACATTGCTGACATATCTGTTGAGACTGGGCTCTGTGACTCAGAAATTTCTTTGTTTGCAATTTCCTGTAATGATTTCTCTGAGTTTCAGGGAGAAATTTCCGTGATGTGAAGTGAATACCACACTTATCTATAGATAGAAGAACAAATGTTTGTGGAGTGTTGTTAGGGATTATGCTGGTTTAGTAAATTCATGATTAGAAATTATCTGCCCAAAACCTTGATTTCAGTAGCACTGAGTAGTTAACTAGATTTCCAATGCCATGCATTGTCTCTCACTTATTGAATGGATCTTAAGACCAATTACAGAGCTGGTTTTATATCAGCAAGGTATAGGGTGAACTCTTAGGGCGACCTTGTCATGTTTGACTGGGTAGGACTGTGGGTGCCTCCCTATTTGGAAGCTTACATAACCCCTTCTGGCACCATGAAAGCTAATTTTCATGGAAGTG
>JAQHUG010000584.1:406081-420198 GCA_028555095.1 Dicrostonyx torquatus | reverse complement strand
GCTTTCCACAGGGCAGGGTATCCTGCCCCATCTTAAGAAAGCAGGGGGAGGGTAGTGGAGTAGGGGGCAGCGGGAGGGCCTGGTACAAGGGGAGTAAATGTAAATTTTTCTTTTAAATTTATTTTAAAAAATTAAAAAATTAAGTTATAATTGTTATGTTGCAAAATTCTGCCCTTTTAGGCAATAAAAATTAAGCAATAACTATTGCAATAAGCAAATAGCAAATATAAATACCACTTTTAACTTTCTGATTTTATTTTTGTACATTAAACATATCATATCTTCTTGGAAAGTGACCTCACTGGCTATTGTATTTGCCTTTTTGAGTATTTATAAGACTCTTCTCTCTGATGGCGATGTAGCATCTTCAGGGTATTTGTGTTTGTGAGAGATCCTACTATAAGAGCTTGTTCTACATGCCTGCATGCATAACAAATAAGTGTTTGTTCCTTATATAGATAACAGCTGCCTAATATGACCCAAGAGCTGAATCTTTCTTGAAGTATAAACAGCATGAGTATACCTGACTTTGAATATTACAAAAAAAAATTAAGAAAGGATGATGCTTGTAGAAACATATCTTCCTTGTCCTTCATGGTCTGTAATCTAGGGAGATTATTAATTACAATGTTCAATTATCCATCATGAAAATAAAATAATAAAAAACTGTCATGACAGGAATTTGAAATTTTTAAATAAATTTTATTCTAATTGTCAAATATCCGTTTTACATATTTAATGGGGCACAATATCAAGCAGTGTTTAATTGTGGAATAATTAGATAGGGATAATTAATCTTTCTTTTATGTCTCATTGTTCTTTGTAGTGCTTTTAGTATAGCCTACTTTTTAGCTGCTTTGAAATATGCAACACATTATTATTAACATATTTTCCATGCTATGTGATTGATCACTAGAACTTATTCCACTGCTCACTTAAAATAAGCCCATTTATCTACCTTGCACAAAGTTTGGAGATGATATCTAGAGGAATTTCAACCAACTCTCCATCACCTTGTCCATTCCTAGTCTTCGCAGTGTCAGGTTATTATTATTTGCTATGTTTGTGTTATTAACTCTGAATATATTTTTAGAATATATTTAAAGATCTCTATTAATTTTTTTACTGGTTTTTTAGTTTCTGATGCACCATGTTCTATAGCATCAGTATTCCTTTACAATTATCCCTAACTAACCTTCTTATTCTAACAGTGAAGCATATAGAAGAGAGTGAATGCAGTATTATATGTGTGGCCTGTCAAGTGTAGTTAAAAATGATACTTTCTGGGGTTTTGAATTTTAGGCTAGTTTTTCTTTGATTTATGTCTAAAAGTCACATATGAGTGAGTGTATATTATATTTGTTTGCAAACAACCTAGACAACAAAGAGAACTCTAAAAGAAACAAACATGGATCTAATCTACATGGGGTATAGAAAAAAAAAACAAGATCTACTGAGTAAATTTGGATGGTGGGCATCATGAGAGAGGGTAAAAGGAGAAGATGGAGGAAGAGAAATGAACAATATATAGCTCAATAAAAACAGTAAAAATGACATTTTCAATCACACCACGTCTCACGTTATATTATCCTGTGTGAACAGAACTACAATGTTTGATAAATCTTTTTAACAAAAAAAAACATATTTCCAAGTTGCTATGGATAAATGAAATAACTTATCCACCTTACAGTAATTTTTGTATGTTGGAATTTAGACAAACAATAAAATAAAGAAACAAAGGAGGTGGAAAAAACAATTTAAATGGGTTCTAAATGAACATCTCAATATACGAAATTAAATAATTTCTAAGAGTTGTTTTCCAGGGTGGCACCAAAGGTACCCTACCATATATGCTAGATGCCCAAAGAAACTTGGTACAACTCTATCTCTGAAGATATCACACAGTTTGGTTGTAGCACATAAAGAGGTGAAGTTGTAATTGAGATGGAAGATTTTGCCCTGATTGGTACTTTCATAGTGATGAAAATGTTATGAAAGATGTGATGGCTATCATTCATATTTAAAAGTGTAGAATCTCTGGGCAAAAAGAACTTTTATAGTGCTGACTTCAGTATCTGAATAAAAGCCTTTTTCTTTGTTAAAATGTATTAGTGGTCAGACTGTTGACTCTCTGAACCACCTCAGACCCATAACAGGGCCATATGGAGGAAAATCATCCATGATCTTACCCTGCAGTGTTCTTCCTGTACTGCACTTCCAGCCCGCCAGGCAGCGTGTGCCTACTGGAACAATTGGTGACTATTTCAGCACTAACCACTACTAAACGCTTGTTCAACATCTATGGGTGGGGAGGGCATAGGCACTATGGGGAAAATTACTCCTGTTGCTTTGCTAGGTAGACATTGTACCATCTTGTATGAAATATTGATGTTCATAACCATGAATTAGTGCTGCTCTTAACCTTGGTCAGAGGAGTCTCTGTTCACAGTGAGAAGGAATCAGCAGAGACTCATAATTGGTCAAAGTGCACAAGATAAATGAGCACTTAGTAATCATCACTAAATGAGACAGTTCCACCATCTTTAAAGCTCAAGGGAAATCTGTAAGACAAAGTGGAAAAGCACATGAGGAACAGTGCTGTGAAACGCTGTCTTCTTGGAATGACATGCCATTGCACCACTAACACACAAGAGCTCGTGTGCCTTCACAAACCTGGAAAGACAGAGACAGTCAACATTCCACTGACAACAAGGGATGGACCTTTGGCCTCAACCCTTAACTAAGAAATTATGAGTGAAGAGGCTGGAAGTGAAAGTCACCATTCTTCAGTAGCATTGTCCCCATTTTCTAGGACGTAGGACCATATCCCACACTCATGTGAGGAATTCTAACTAAACTCTGTAAGCTGAGAAAAAAAAAGCATCCAAGGGGAATAAACAGTAATATAAAAGATATGCTCAAAATTCACTATATTCATATATGTGTTTATTATAGAATAAGTTTCAAAAAATCTAAGGCATATTCAATGAAATATACAAAAGAACAAGTAAATATGTCATACAGCAAAAATCAACAGAAGATTAAATGCTATATATTAATAATTTTTAGAGGAATTACAAGGAAATTTGCTGATTAGAAATTTCTCAAAACAGTGGATGAGAATCCAGCTATACTTATAATGGCATTAACTTATGAATAGAGTAGACATTTTAATCAAAAGTCTAAAGTTGTAAGGTTGACTTATTTCTGTTTTCTATAAAGTTGCACTGCATGTCCAAAGAGGAAAAAAAATGCAGTGTTGGGAAAGCATATTATTATCCTAGAAATCTCAATGAGGTCCACAAATTTGTATGTTACTATCACAGAGAATAAACCTTAATAAAATAAATACTCATAGAAATAGGGAGAATTTCACAAATATAATCTGTCAAAATGAGGTGAGCATACGCATGTACATATGCATTTACCTCCAATGCCAAAAGAAACAACACAAAATACCTCCTATGGTCCCAAAAGGATTATAAGCATGTTCCCTCCAAAATATTCCTTCTATACACCTCACATAGGCTTTACGTTATTAAAATATGAAAGCAAAGAAAACTACTTTCTTTATTAGTTTCTAAAAATTGTGATTATACAATACTCTGAGATGCAGGAAGATGTAGTTACAGGTTGAAATTTTGTCCTTTATAAAGAGGTATAGGTAATTTACACTTGATAGATTTTGCAATGATTTTTTAAAAATTAATTTGCTTACATAATATTTTAAGCCACCTGGGAACATTCATGGATGCTTTTGATTTATGGATTCTTCTATTGTTTTCAAGTGTTGGTAGCATTCACTTCAGTGAGACTGAGGCTGAACATTCCTTGATCATTACCATGCTGGATTTCCATCATATACTCTGGCAGTCTCTGCTGAGTTTTTAAGGAACTTATTTGTGAATTTGCTTTCATTTTTCAAAACCAGCGCAAAGAGTCATATACCCTGCTATTTAAATCTCTCCTTTGCTAGATAAAAGCATATAGTTAAGTAATATTTAGCAATAGGCATTTTCATAAAAGCTTCTGTTTTTAATTTTCTCTCTCCAAGTTAATTTTGGATATTATTATTTGAAGAAATAATCTTTTTTTGTGTGTTTTGGAGTGATGCAGAGCACAACAAAGTGTGAGAAGTCTTACGACCATAGAAAGTAATCTTGTGTTGTTTGTTCTGTTCTCTTGGTATTGAGCTAATTTTCTCAATAATAGCAGCAATGGAAATAACAAACATAAAAGCATCATTTGCCCATCCTTCAAAAAGCCTTTTAGCCTACTTTAAATCCCCAAAGACTATCTAGAAAAAATACCACTCAACTCAAAAATGTCAAAGATAATGCCCTGATTCAAAATTAAAGCAGCAAGAAAAAGCCTGCAGCTCAACAGAGAACCAGCCTGCCCTTGGGCATTCCTCTTGGTGCTAATTCATAGATTCATGGGACTAATTCTGCTGAGGCCACTAACACAGTTTGTTCCCCTTCTACACACGGCATCTCCTTTCTTGTTATGGAGTAATAATCCAGGAATTGAGTGTGTGAAATAGATACTCAGCACTATTTTCCTTGAATAAATAAAACAACTACAGAAGTTGGCTTGGTAAATACCAAAGCATTTTATTTTACTAAAAAAAGTCATATGTAGAAAAAAATAAAGTTATAAAGCATTCATATATCAGAAGTGACCCTGGAATCCCAGAACTCCAAAGTACAATAGTGACTATCTGGATCTTACATCCTAAACATTCACTGTCACCATGTCAACAGTGTTCTACCAGAGAGGACTGAATCTTCTATTTGCAGTTTCCAGTAACGTGGGTGATGGATGCACGGGCCACAGGACTTAATGAAGAGACAAATGTTGGCACTCTTGAATTCTCCATTCTAGGACAGATTCCAACAAGCACATTCAGCTTGCCACCTAACACAAATTTGTATATTTAAAACAAAAAATTGCTTTATTTACAAATGCATTTGTCTTAAAAGTAAACTGCTTTTGTAAGCCAGCTGCATTGTTTTTAAGCATGAAATTTTCAGATTATTTTATTCTGCAGATTTGAACATCTCTGTCAAATCAGCTGCAGCTCAATGTTTTTAACAGTATTGGTAGTGTGCATAGATAGACAGACAGACAGACAGACAGATAGATAGATAGATAGATAGATAGTTGATGGGGAGGGAGAGACAGAGACAGAGCAAGGAGAGAGAGAGAGAGAGAGAGAGAGAGAGAGAGAGAGAGAGAGTGAGAGAGAGAGTGAGAGAGAGATTTAGCAGTCTGTTGAAAAATATTTTACTTTTACTTTTTGGGTTTGGGATAAAAGTTGTCTGTGGCTCCTTCCTTAAATCATAGATAGTATTTGTGTTGTAGGTTGACTATTTATTTTATTTGTGTTGATCACTTAGGAAAGGGAGGAGATCCATATTTTGTGCTTTAATTCCCTAATTCAGGGAGCTCAGTTATATTTCAGAAAATTTCTCTTAGCCCACAAAATCCTCTTGGGCTGTCTTATGCAGAAGTCAGGAAATATATAGGACTTCATATTTCTCTTTGTGTGGTGAGCATAAATTTGAGGTACAAAGGGCATTCAGGAAATACTTGGCAGATCCAGGTGAATGCATCTTTGCCAAGACTGCACATACACAAGCATTTTCATCTCATCCTTTTTCTTATCCAGGCTTACCTGATCCTTTGCTGTTTCTAGTGGAGCACTCTCTTAATGCAGCTCTTGTTTGTGAGTGCATGTCTTCAGAAGTTGCTTCTGAGGCTACAACATGAGTTTTTGTTTTCTGATTGGGGACCCTGATAAAACACAAATGTCAATTTTGTGGGAGGTAACCATGCAGGATGACGAAGGATGTTTTGACAGATGAAGGAAAGCAGTGGTGACAACTTTCCTCACTACCACACATCTTACCTTGACCACCCAGAGTTTTATGCTGTTCTGTCTCTTCAAGGCCAGTGTGCCCCAAACCTTTAGGTGGCATGGCTTTGTGGGAATGGCATCTGTTATGGGCAGCTCATGCTCTTCTAAAGCTAACGTGTTGTAACCCAAATGTCAAAATGAGGACAAGAGCTGAGACGTGTAGAATGTGATTATGTTGCAGGACATTCCTCTCTTACATCTGACTAGTGCCCACACAATGACTCTAAAAATTAAGTTACCTCTGACTCCTATGAGGAACTAGGGAGTTTCTTCTCCCTATGGAGCAGAGAATAAGCTTTCAAGACACACAATTACCTGGCACCTTGGTCTTAGGCTTCACAAACTGACTGAGACTGAGAAAGAAGGTAGGTTTTATAGCTCTGCAGATAGACAGGATGGAAATGATACGGTGCTCTGTTGATACTGGGATACTGTTCATGTAGCACATCACCTACAGATGGGGCATCTGTATGTATGAACATCAAACATGAATATATAAACCCTAGTACCACAAAGGGTCCATATAACTGGCAATGCTGGTTTTGATCAGAGTTAATGGGACTGAGTAAAAAGACAAATGCATTCATTTATTCAAACATTAATTCATTTTCCAAAAGTAATTGTGTGCCTAAAATATGTCAGGCTAAGTACTGGTTATAACACTGCAAAACAAGCAAGAAAGTAAATACTTAATGAAAAGAAATATTCCTTTGCTCCAGGGGCATATTTTTGTGGGGAGGTGGGTAATGAACAGATACGTGGGCACAGTAACAGCACATCACTCCAGTTTCAGCATGCATTCACAAGGCTGACTCTAATGGCCTCCCTTTATATAAAGCCCGGATAAAATGTGTTTGTGAAGCAGGAAAGAAAGCAGTTATTGGCTGGTGTGATGCGTGGATGGAAGCAGGGATCTGCAAGGGTTACAGAACAAATCCTCAGTGCTGCTTACAGTCTTAAGAAAGATGCTATTTGCATACCAGCATGTTAGGCTGAGAGTCACACTCTTTTTTGAGGCAATAAAGGCATTAATGCGAGAATGTGTGATGCAGACTCTTCCTTCCCTCAGGGAGAGCAGCACTTCGCTGATTTGCTGTTTTAAAGAGTTGCTCTATTTTTAGAATGAAAATAAGGCTTGTGGTGTTTCACATCTAGATGCTTAAAGTTTTTAAATTGTCAGTTACAGAGCTCAGATTCTAAACTTAATGGACTGTTACTCTAAGTTCACCAGAGTAGGACTAATTTTCACCGTATTATAATCTATGTCTCTAATTTCCAAATGACGGAAACTCCTGGAAGGTGTTATTGTACTTTTAAAACATTATCTGCTACTGAAATATGAACTTAAGGTTCATAGTCCCTGTGACTATGAAGGCAGTCAGCCTTACCTCCCCATTAACCAGTGCGCGTTGATTAAACACTAATGTGACCCGAAGACAATTTCACTCATGTTTTCTCTTACTTTCTATAGACTTCATCCTTCCAAGCCGTTTGTTAAGCTTCTCTATTCTTCTGCTAATTATCTGAAGCATTATTAATTTGAAACCTAAAACTCATAGAAGTCCTTCAAGTAGTTCTATAGTGGCAGTGGAGATGAAGTTGCAATATAATTAAGAGTTTGAGAGATTCTCATGGCTAATCTCCAGATTTCTAGGCCCGAAAACACATCACTCTCTCTTTTTTCTAATTTTTCCTTCTTTCTTAGTTTATAGATGGAGAAGACACAGAAAGGATTGAGGTATATTCACCACACCCTTTTCTTAACAGAAGCAGAGGAGGAGTGGAGGGGGGGAGAGAAGGAAAACTGCAGAAAGAATATATAATAAATAATTAAATTTAATTAATAAAAATTAACTGTCTGAAGCTGACTTTTAAAAGGTGTTAAATTTTTAAATAACTACTGTCTGTTATTACCAGTCTAGAGGAAGTTTCAGCCTGCCTTTCCCTTAAATTCTCTGAAACTCAGTAACACATATACAATAGTCAGTGAAAGTGGACCCTGTGTGGAGCTGTCACTCTGAATTTCAGGAATCTAAAGTAAATGACAGACACAAAAATCTATCCTCCTATTTAGTGAGGAGATGAGGTCTTGGGAGAGTTAAATATTCCTCTTAAAACAGAAAACATCATAACTATATTATTAGGTATTTTATGAGCTTTGAGGTAGAGTGCAATGTGAGAGAGTAATTAATTGATTATATTATATAAGTATATGGATGGTTAATAGGAGATTCATAATGTATACTGTCAAGTTCTACTTTCCCCCTGTGCTCTCTGTCCGTCTGTCTTTGTCTCTCTCTCTCCATCTGTCTTTGTCTCTCTCTCTCTCTTTCTCTGTGTGTGTGCTTGTGGGGGGCGGGGATCTGTGTCTGTGAAGGACAAACCTCATGCTTCATTTCTCAGAAACTGACTGCCTTCTTTGCTAAGAAAGGGTCTTTCACTGACCAGGCATTTAAATATAAACTGACCTGGACAGCCAGTGAGACTCAAACGTCCCTGCTTCTACCTCTCAGGGTGGGATTACAAATACTCACCACCATTCTTGGATTGGGGATTTTGTTGCTGTTTTGTTTCTTTTCTCCCAAGTATGATTTAAATTGAAATAGACTTATATCACTTTCTTCCTCCAATTTGTCCCTTCTACTGCCTCTCCCAGGTATCCTCCCTCCATTCCTCACTGTTGAAAGAGGCCGCTTGTTGGTTTCCAGCTGCTCAGCCCCAAAATAATCACATAGAAACTATATTATTTAAATCAGTGTTTGGCTCATTAGCTCTAGCTTCTTATGGGATAACTCCTGCATCTTACTTTAACCCATCTCTACTAATCTGTGTATCTTTTTGTTTTGTTTCACTTTCTTTGCTTTGTTTTGTTACAACTACCCAGTACCCAAAATAAAATCTGATGCACTTTTGTAAAGATTAAATGTATAGACAGGTTGATCGGGAAACTCTAGACTCTATAAATTTATGGGGAAACTGATGTCTGTGAAGACACCTAAGCTGTGTTATTTTCCTATGGCAATCTTAGAAAACAAATTCTTCACATTTAATATAGCTATAATGATCTGACGCAAGTGAGAAGAAAACACAAGATGCAAACAAATCTGGTTAGGAGTTTATTGGAGGAGGTGTGCACAGGCCTGAGAAACAGTGTACAGAGAGAAAGAGCAAAATGGCGCATCCAGCTTTTAAAAGCTGCCTAGCACATGCACACAGGGGGTTGACGTGACTATGTCACACACTGATGACACAGATGATGGGCAACCCACGCATGCACACAAGGGTTTTAGTTGAGTCACAGGTGGAGGTAACCACGCAAGCATGCATGTGGATCACGTGGGGCCCTTTGTTCCCGAGGGTCTGCCCACATGTGCCTGCCTTAAGAACCAGGAAGTACAGCCTTATCTATGGCTGAATAATTACATCCCACCCTTTTATTTATTATTTTAAAAAATGGGGGGGTGATGATCTTAATGGCTGGGAATAGGGCATCGTAAGGTCTCTCATGACTACTTCAAGCTGACTTTGTGGGCGTCGAAGAGTTGGGATGTTTGACCACATCCTGGGGTGGCTGAATACTGCTGTATTTTCCGGGCTCTGAGGAACTGGTTGACTGGCAGCTTGGACCTCGCAAGTTGCTTGAAAGGCAAAAATTATGTCTGGAAAAAATTTTAGAACCAATGATTAACAGAGGAGAGTCCCAAGATGGAAGATAGAAGGGAGATTTCTTACAGGGGTTCTTGAGACCAGGAATGACAAGGGAAGAATTAAATGATTCTTATTTTGGGCATGGCTGGTCCATTTAGGTACGTTCAATTGGCTCCCTGGAGCTTATAAAAAATGTTTGAAATAAGTAAATTTTAGACATATTAAAAGTTTATGATTACAACAATAGAATGGAAGATGGTGGAGGGGCAAGAAAGAGGAAATTATTTAAAAAAAGAAACTATTAGACTCTTTAAGGTTTTACCTGAAGTAAATTCTTTTGCATCATGGTATACCCTAACATGTAGGAAACACTGCTGCAGTCAGTGATAAAGCCTGTTTTGTTAACGTTTGTTTTGTGAGTTTTTGGACTTTGGTGCTACAAACTCATTATTGTTTCTTACTGCCTGGGCTTTTGACAGTCCTTGTACCTCTGGCTCTATGTTTAATGATTGGTTCCTATAATAACAGCTGAGTGGTTAACTGAAAATTTAAGCACAACATTGGAGGTATATGGAGAAGTTGGTAAAGCATATAGGAGAAAGAGGAAAAGGGAGAGTATATGGAGTTTTGGGCACAAGAGAATTGAGTAAAGATGAGACTTTTATTTTTTTGGAAATGGAGAAAGAGAGACTGATCTTGGTGTCCTCTCGAACTTAAGGGAACAGGGCCCTGTTTGGGTTACTGTATATGAGAGGGTATCTTGAGCTGGAAGAGTAAAAGGCTTAAGATGGGACAGGTGAATCCAATGAGGAAGTCCCTCAAGCTTGGCAGCTGTGAGAATTACAAGAATTACATTAAAGAAGCCCAGCCATTTAGGGGAAAGGGATGAGGGGCATTGGTCTGGGGGAGAAAATAATGCCTGATCCCCTATTTTAATCGGATATAGACATTAATTAACACATGGGTAAGGTAATGAGTGGTTGGTGAAATCCCATAATAAGGAGCATAGATGGGATAACAGAGGAGTAAGCAAGTGATCAGGAAGGGGAGAGGATTTAGGTAAGAGGCCAGGGATTAAAACTGGTTGGTTGCCCATACATGAGTTCAAAGGGCAAGATGAAAAGGGGAGAGCTCTAAACCTTAGTAGGGCCAGACCAGAGGTAAAAGTTTTACCCAGTCAAGGTGAAGATCCTGTGTCATTTTAATGAGGACATTTTTTAAGGAACAGTTAGTTCATTCTACCTTCCCTGAAGACTGAGGGTGGTATGGGATATGAAAATGCCAAGTGATGTTAAGAGCCTTAGACAAATTTTGGGAAATCTGGGAAGAGAACTCTGGGCCATTATCTGACTGAAGGAGGTTGAGATTCCAAACCGGGGGGTGATTTCTTGGAGGTAACCATGCACGTGTGCATGTGGGTCACGTGGGGCCCTTTGTTCCTAAGGATCTGTCCACATGTGCCTGTCTTTAGAACCCGGAAGTGCAGTCTTATCTGTGGCTGAATAATTACAATAGCTACATTAATACATACTTCTAAACACACCTCTCTATGCCTTTACTTCAATTACCATATCCTCCATGTGTGGTTTTAAAATATATTACAGCTAGAAACAATAATCATCTTCCTCACTTTGGTTCTTCTTCCCCAACAACTATCTATTTCAATAATTTTAGTTAATTCTTTTAAATATTCTTATTGTTTTTAAAGCACATGTGCATATACTCTTATTTTATGACACTACCTGGTTTTAAAATTTAGAGTCTTCCAGTGCTGTCCCAGAACAGGAGGGTCTACTCTTCTTACATCTTCCGTTTGGCAAATACATACTTCATAATGTTGTTGAATATACCATGGTAACATAACTTTGACTATGTTGTGTCAGACTAGCACATGAAGCATTAGTCCCAGGATACCACCTTCCCATGAGAATCCAAAGCCTTCGAAGCTGGGTGAGGTAATTTCCATAATTATCTCTCTAGAGGATGCTAGCTACCTGCGTGCTGAAATTCATCCTCTATACTGTCATTTCCTTCCTATCCATATTGACTCCCAGCCTACAATGTTAGTCAAATATCTGCGTATTTCAGGAAACAGGGTTAAAGCTAAAACAGAGGGGTATGAGTAAAAAAATATTAAAAAGTCTTTCTAAATTACACCAGCCTAAATGGAGAATGTAGTTTTATGTGGCTAAATCAGAGAATGAAAGGCTAAATGAAGGTCAGTATACCAAACAGCCACACTCCAGTCTTCTACTTAAACTGTGCTGCTGAATTAATTTCTATATTAATTATTTCTAGATTAATCTAGATATTATCAATAAACAATCATAGAAGCTTTGCTATGTGTTAATTTGCAAAATCCTCTATAAATATGGAGGTGAGAGAGGTGCAGTGATTGAATTGGGCCCTTCTAAAGAAGATCAGAGGGCTGGAGAAGTAGCACCAGGGTTAATAACATACAACATTTTCTCAAAGAATATGAGTTCAGTACAGCACTCGTGTAAAGTGGCTAACAACTACATGTAACTCTAGCTCCAGGAGCTGGGATCTAATTCCATCTTATAAACTCTGTGGTTGGTGCACACATGTGTACATAACAAGGTTCACACACACACACACACACAATTAATTTATCTACTAAGACCATAAGACCATGAGGGAGGCAAATATACCTCAGAGAATGAGATTTTGTTGTTGGGAGCATAAATAAAAGGACATTGCAGTAAGTATGACAGATTTCACATAGTTTTGGAAGGTCAATGTCCAAGATGAGTATGCTGACTGCTGATATTGCCAAGTCTTATGTGGGCTCTCTTCTGGCCTTCAGACCAACACCATTCTCTAAAATCCTCATGTGACAGCAACAGGGCTCTTTGAGTCTCCCTTAAAGTTGTTAATCCCATTGATAAGGGCTTACACTAATGCCCTAACTTAACTTCCAGAAGCCAATCTCTAAATGCAATTTTATCGGGAACAGAATTTGTACATCTGTTTTTTTCTTGTTTGTTTCTTGAGGTGATAGAAACATTCAGTGTTCTTCATGCTCTTTTTCTTATTGTACTTTTGCTACATAAAACCAGAAAATACATCTGTGTCTGCTACATTTCTCTACCATCATAGAAGAAAGCACATCAGAAGCAATCGTCAGCCAACAAAGCTTGCCTTGAGTTTTTGTTTTACTCCCATACTGAATCCCTTTCCTTGGTATTTGTCACTATTCCATCCTATAGGCATCATTATTCTGGAAGGTGGGATCATAGAGGGATGAACAAATTATGATTCACCAAACAAGTTCAACATATTTATAATTTTGATTTGTATTGAAAATTGTTTATGAAGGGTTAGAAGCAAGCCCCTCCCTCACATATGATGGGGACATTTAATCTGGCACAAATTCAATTCAATCTACAAAATGTAGGGTGGCTGAAGAATATTTGCCAAGCCCCTGCTAAGCTACATGCCTAACACTGAATTGAGCAAGCAAGTAACATTTGGGAAATGCTGCTAAATTTTTTAATTGAAATTTTACATTCCAACTCCAGTTCCCAGTCCCTCCCCTCCTTCTGCTCCCTCCATATTCCTCCCTCACCCCACCTTCCATCCACTTCTCAGAGAGGGTCAGGCTTCCCATGGGAAGTCAACAAAGTCTATCACATTGCTTTGAGGCAGGACCAAAACCTTCTCCACTATATTTAGCCTGAGCAAGGAAGCCTTCCAAATAGAATAGGCTCCAAAAAGCCAGTTCAAGCAATAGGGATAAATCCTAACCCCAATGCCAGTGACCTCACAGACTTTCCCAGCCATACAACTGTCACCCACATTTAGAGTTCCTAGTTTTGTCCTATCCTCTATCATTCCAGAGTCAGTGACTCCCATTAGCTCATGTTAGCTGTTTCAGTGGGTATCTTCATCATGATCTTAATCCCTTTGCTCAAATTATCACCCCTCCCTCTCTTTGACTGGACTCGGGAGCTCAGACCAATGCTCCACTGTGAATCTCTGCATCTACTTCCAATCCAGTTGGTGGATGAAGATTCTATGATGACAATTAATGTAATCATCAATTTGATTCCAGGGGAAGGCCAGTTTAGGCACATTCTCCACTATTGCTTAGGATCTTAGCTGGGGTCATCCTTGTGGATTACTGGGAAGATCCCTAGTACTGAGTTTCTTGCTAGACCCATAATGACTCCCTCAATCAAGGTAGCTCTTTCCTTGTTTTCTGCTGCAGGAGCTTCTTCCGCTCCTTCAGCCAATATCCTTTAAGATACCAGCCCACTTGGGTGTGGTCTCTTTGGCTTGAGAAACAGCAGTAGCCCTGTGCTCCTCTTTCTTCAGATTCTGCTTACAACTACCAGACTCCTTTCCTGATCGTGCAGAGGGCTGTTGTCTAGGACAGAGTTCTGTAAGTTTTTCCCTTTAAATAAATAATCCTTTTAATAATTATAATTGCAAACTGGTGTGGGATTGTTTTGTGACTTACTCCTTTAGTTTTCCCTTCCTATCTTTCCCCCATCTTGTCCATTCCATTCCTTCATGTTCTCCTCCT
>JAQHUG010000584.1:359504-376572 GCA_028555095.1 Dicrostonyx torquatus | reverse complement strand
TGCAGGATGGACATGGATCTATTTGGATTCATTTACAGGTCAACATCCAGTTATACCAGCACTATTTGTTTTAGATGTTTTCTCTCTTTTAGTGTATGTTTCTAGGTTCAATATCAAAAATCAGATGTTCATAGGTGTGTAGATTTATGTCTGGGTCTTCAATTCAATTCCTTCGATTCACCTGTTTTAATGTCAATACAATGGGACTTTTACTGCTATAGCTCTGTAGTACTGTTTGAGATCTGGGGTGGTGCTACTTCTGGAAGATCTTTTATTGCACAGAATTGTTTAAGCTATCCTGGGTTCTTTTGATTTTCAATATGAAGCTGAATATTGCTCTTTCAAAGTCAATTGATGGAGATTGATTTGAATATGTACAGCAATTTTAGTAAAATGGTCATTTTTACTATTTTACATGAGCATGGGAGATTAAAGTGGTATTGGAGAAAGAATGAAAATCTAACACATGGGTACAGTCACATAGAATAATTTCCCTTCAAATTTTGAAACCTATGAACGTGCACCATTCTCCTTTTTTAAAAACTAGCTTGGTATACCTAACTGAGAGTAAGTGTAGAACTCTCCCAAGATGGTACCAGAGGAATCACAAAACAACACAGTCTCCCTTAGCTAAAAGTAATTGGCGTATTCCTCAACTCATGCCTTTAGTTTCAGTATGCAGGAAGTGAAAGCAGTCAGGTTTCTGTGAGGTCTAGACAAGCATGATTTGCAAAGTGAGTCCCAGGAAAGTCAGGGCTACACAGAGAAGCCCTATCGTGAAATACAACAACAACAACAACAAAAAGTAACCACCCAGAATTAAATTAAAGCATGGAATTTTGGCTGTGTTCCTAAGGCCTAGGTATCCAAGGGTAACGATAAGTAGATATTGTGGAAACTTTAAAAGAGATGATTCAATGAGGTATCCTTAGGCCCTGTCATGCCTGAGACCACCTCTTGTCCTCTCTGCTTTCCAACCATGAAGGGAGTCAGTCAGCTTTATTTTCTTTCATACCAGTTGGTCTCAATTGCATGTCCTCATACATTTCCTACAAATAAGCTTCTACTTTGTGATCTGGGTTCAGGAGTATCCAATAGAATATAATGGTGTAATGGAGAAAGGATACAAGTTGCAGTTGCACTGTGAAATTTAAATCTTCTAACCCACAAAGAAAATATGAAGGTGAGAGTATATGCCATTCAACAAGATTCATATTAAAATAAATAACTTTTAGATAGTGTTAATGTTGATGTACAAAATGAAAGATGGGAACTTTATATGTCAAGGAATAATAAGTTACACGTTTCAAACTAAGTTGTTTTGTCACAGGTTAACAAGAAAAAGCTGACATCATCTTTCATCTAAGGTAAATTTTCCTGCATTATTAACAAACTGATAGTTTTGGACATAATAATCATTTAAAGGACTTTATTTTTTTTAAGAATTCATTTCTTTCAAACCACAGCTACATTGTCTATATCAATCCACTGTTGGATAATCAAATAACATGATTTTGATATTTCTTTTCTTTAAATATAGTGTTTTTTTTTAAATTGTAATATATTTAGTTTTTTTTTATCTTCTCAATAAAATTCTAAATAGAGCAGGGGTCAGGAAATAAAGTGCTTCTAGCACAAGAAGGAGGAACTGAGTTTACATTATCAGCATCCATGTAAGACTGTGGTAGCATGCAGCATGTAGCCCCAATACCAGGAGCTGAGAAAAAACTCATATTCAGGGCCTTACTGCCCCTTCAATCTAGCCAAATATTGAGTTCCATATTCAGTGAAGGGCCCTATCTCAAAGATAATGTTATTAATAATAATAATGATGCAGAGAGTGATAGAGTATGACACCTGCTTTCCACACATATGCATATACCACGCAGAGACACAGACACATGCACACAGACACACTTTGAATGTATTAAAAGCAAATGCACAGTTTACACTATATTGACTACTATATACATTTATTGTCATACATACTTTCTTTGTGGTCTTTCTTATTTTCAGCCAATATTGGCTAAAATTGATTGAAAGATCAGTCAATAACTGCAAGTAAAAAGAACCACATGTATCACATGTATCATTGGATATCCAGTTATACAGTAGTAAAGTATCTGTATCCTCCAAATAGGAATAGTAAAACAAATAATAAAATAATCTTTTGAACAAGTTTATATTTCGAATGTGCATGTTATTAGTATCATTCTTCAGTAACACAATTGAGAGAACATCTGCATGTGAGAAATTAATATGAAAATTAAATACTGAACAGAAAACTAGTGTCAATGACATCAATGAAATGAGAAATTTAACAACAATGAAAATTTAAAACACTATAAATATTAAAAATATGTTTAACTTTAAAAGCCCCTATTAAGAACAGAGCTTGCCAAATTTCCCATTTTTTTTTCTAGCAACTAAAACCTATTACATCCCCAGAAGCCAAATAAAATAAGCTATATATCCAGATGGACAGTAATAATAAGTAGATGACACCAGTAATAAACTCTTTGTATATTAATAAAAGTGATGGGATCTTTAATTTTAAGGTAACAATTCAGTTCTGATTTCCTTTATAAAAATTATCTTTCCATATCGCCTTTTAGTTAAATAAAAAGAAGCAATGCAAGCAAAGTGATCTTTGAAAATTGAAAACATTTCTGGTTATGCTTTGGTACAATTGTCATTTTAAAGAGTTGATTTGAAAAGCAACTCCTATTGTTAGCATTTCCAGTTCTGAATGATTTTGTTGAAGTTCTTAGCATTTGGATTTGTCAGGGAATGAGAACAGGGTTTCTGGTATTCCCCATTTACATTTTCATTACTGAAAACATGGGTTTCTTGTATAGCTTTTCATGTTCATTTTCCTTCAAATAGCTCATGTTGAATATGTTTTTTGTTAAAACACTAGCAATCATATTACTATAAGGATTATAATTCAGTAGGTTGCAAGGAAAAAGTAAATCAAGAAAATGAACAAAAGATAGCTATTACCTCAAACATAAAGGTATCTTCTTGACATAAAAGATTGACTACTCTTGCTTTTCATCATTTTCTGTTACAGGCAGAAAACTGAAATTGTGATATTTGGGACAAGAACTTCTATTTCATTGGAAGTTATTACATTATCTGAAGAACAATAAAGAATGTGATGGAGGAGAAAAGCAAGCTCATTCTTGTGTGAAATGCGGACATGGACACAGTGATGAGGTTTATGTACATTGAGGCATTTAGGAGATATAGTTATGGTGAATTGTTTCCAAAAGTGGGCTCTATAAGAAAAAACAGGACAATACTGCAACCATTGCACATTCAGGTTTACACAGATGAAGACCCGTAAAATATTCATTGAAAATTCACCATGAAAAGAGTTGGATTATGCAACCACGGAGAAGATAGTTCCTCCCATCAGGGATATACACATCCCCTAGGGACGATGTGTCATTATTTAATGTGGAGAGTACAGTAGTCTGATTTAATATGAAAGGTCTGTATTATTTCTGTTATACTTAAAAATAAAAATAATATTAGCAAACACAGGACAGGCTCTTCAAACAAGAAGAGATAAAACACTACCAGTCTAAAGCAAGCTAGTAGAAAAAGAGAAAGAGGATCAGAATATACAAGCAGCCAGAAAAAAGAACAGAACAATATGTTGAAAGAAACAAGTAGTACTAACAGATACAAATAATTCAATTAGTAGATAAAAGACAAACATTGCAGCACTGACTTTTCAAAACTAAAGATACATGGTGTTATTTAGAAATTTAAATATTAAACCAAGAGACATGCCAAAGTGAACTTGAAAAAGCCTTGAGGTTTCAACCTTACAAAAAGAACCCCAGGCAACTCAGGAAAGTTGAGAGCAGAAAGAAATAGTCTTCCCCAGAGAATGAGACACCAATTGATTGTCAAAAAAACAAATGGTCAGCCCTGAAAGCATACATATAAGTAACATTATACAGACTGAGCAGATCATATATATTTAAGAGTAGCAAAAGTATTGAAAAGTAAGCTGTGTCTAGAACTTAAACCTAGTCTGAAAAATCTTAAAAATAGACACAGTAATGTCCATATTATGTTACTTCACAGCAATTATTCTTAACAACAAAAAAAAATGTGCTCTACCTAGAATAGCAGGTTTAACCTCTGGCTTGACCCTGAAAGATGGTGTTTATCAATCACTACAGCCTCTTTATTAGCTAAGGAAATAGAATATGATGTGTATGAATAAGATTTCCCCTGTGCCCAAGTCATTGCACATCAGTCTCTCTATATTCATTGCTAAGCATGTATAGACTTGAGTGTGCTTTTGCCTGATTTGACCACCACCATAAAACACAAGATGTAAGTGTTACAGCTTTGAGAGGAAAGGTATCCTGGCAGTTGAGAGTCAAGGAATATCACAGTCACATAGCACAACAAAACTTTTATTCATTGGGAGGGAAAAAACCAGGAGGTTGGCTGTCTCTGCTCCAGCTTCAGGCAACAGAGAACTGAGCAGAAGACAGGGTTTATACAAGATTATGAGATGGAGCTTTCCAGGGTGAAGCTTTTTAGGGAAGTTATAGGTGGCATTTTAAATTCAGAGCTTGGGCTTTTCACTCTGTAGGGTGGGGCCAGGTTCAGCCTTTAGGGTAGTTAGATTGTTCTGTGGGTGGGACCAGGCAGCCAGTGGTCCTCGGAGGAGGGGTCTGGTCACTTGTGCACCTTGAGGGACTTACTGATGATCTTGATGAATCTCTCTCTTTGCATCCTTTATGTTGCAGGGATTTTATACAGCGGTGTCACTGGTTTTCTGTGGCCCTGCAGCTGCCCATGTTTATTTCTTCTGCTGCACTGTTTATTGTTAAAACACTTTTGTGAATAAAATCCATGGAGTTTGGAAATCTTTCAATTATCCTCATCTTGAATTCCAGCAGTTGTGAACATGATAGATGTTGGGAAGCTAACGGGAACTTATTGGCTTAGCTCCTATACACACAAAGTTACAGGAAGAGAAAATGATAGGATTATTGACAAGAACAAGAAACAATAAAAGTTAAAGACCACTAAAAAACAAAACCGGTTGGGTATATTTAAATGGCTTATTTAAATCCTGAGAAATATTACTAATATTTAAATGTTTTCATTATGAATTCATTTGTGTGTGTGCATGTCTAGTATATGTGTGTGAGAGAGATTTATGTGATGCATGTGTGTTTGTGTTTGAATCCATTTATATGCCATGATGTGTGCAGAGATCAGAAGACAACTTCAACAGGGGAAGATCCTCCCATATGCCATGTTAGACAGAATTTCTTGTTCACTGCCCTATATGCCAGGTTATTCTGGGCACATGCTCTTGCGGATTCTCCTATTTTTACATGCACCAATCGTTAAGGATACTGGATAACATACATGCACTCCAGTGCTCAATTTACATGGGTTTGGGAGATTTGAACTCATATACTAACCTTGTGTCAATGATGTCACTACTAAACAATCTCCCCAACCCCGATCCTATTAACATTTTAATATTTTGGTAATATGTGAGTAAAGGTATCTCTCTACTACTTCCTTATGAGCTCTTTATAGACCATATAATATTATATAAAATTATTTTAGACCTCACAAATATTGAAAATCAAAGTAAAAATCTATAGTCTCCATGGAAACAGTATTATTTGAAATGTTGTGATATATAAAAATAATTATGTGTGGACATCACAACTGTTTACAGTGCTGTAGGTCAAATAGCCTTGGGCACCAGAAGCAGTTTTCCTGACCACTGGTATTGTCATAATTTAAGTGTATTCATTAAAATTTAAGAATAAATGGCTAAATTACATAGATACCATAACTTCTAGAAGTTTTCCTTTTAAATATGTCTCAAAATAAAAATAATAAGATTATGTCTAAATAGTTACCACTTCACCCTGACTGGTGTGCATTACTGTGATACTATTCTTTGTTGTTTCCTTGTTCGTTTTCATATTTCAAGACAGTGTATCTTTGGAGCCTGTCCTGGAACTCCCTCTGTAGACCAGGCTGGCCTCAGACTTACAGCTCAGAGATCTGCCTGCCTCTGGCTCCCGAGTGCTGGGATTAAAGTTTTGCTACACCAATGCCTTCCTGTGATGATATTCTTTGTGAATGAGGGATTGATGTTATCAAACCAGTACTGAAAAACACATGATACAAAGCTACTCCTCATTTTACTTAAGTGAGTGTGCAAGATGGGAACTTTAACTATTAAATATTAATTAGAATTCAATTATATAATGTAGTAATAGGTGCAGATTGTGTCCTGCTGCTGCCCAGCTCCCAGCCACCAGCCTGCTTTTGTCCCTGGCTTATACCTGGAATAATTACACACACACTGTATTCACTTAAATTACTGCCTGACCCATTATCTTTAGCATTTTCTTGGCTAACTCTCACATCTTAAACTAACCCATTTCTAATAGTCTGTGTGTTACCACGAGGTGGTGGCTTACTGGAAGATTCTAACCTATATCCATCTGGGGCTGGAGAATTATGGTGTCTACACACTTCCCTTCTTCCCAGCCTTCTGTTCTCTCTACTCCACCCACCTAAGGGCTGACCTATCCTATAGGCCAAAGCAGTCTCTTTATTGACCAATGAAAGCAACACAAAATGCAGGAGAACCTTCCTACATCAACATGATATGAAACAGACAATGAAGTAAAGAAATATTGTGGTAGATACAGAAGTTTTGGTGCCCACAAGTTCTTCTTTTAATAGTACAGTGTAGCTATGAATAGTGACCAGATCCCAGAGGCTGTCTGAAAATTAATGAAGAGGCAATACCATTGTATAATGTATGCCTAGTGTGCTTTGACCAACTCAGGCTGTTAATCTATTTTCACTTTATCTGATCTCACTTTAATGTTTCCACATCTGACCATAATTAAAGACAAATTACATTAAAGAAAACCACATTGTACAAGGTTTATCTTCTATGTATTGAACATGGGTGCTCTATAATAAGAGTTGTTCCCACCTCACCTCTCCTTCCTTCACACTTTAACTAAACAGTTCCAGGTATACAGCAATATTTAATAAAAATTTAAAGACCCTTTGACTTCATGGAGACTAAATCCAACATATCTCTGAAAATTCCTGTGCTTGCTATCAGTGTAATATATTTTCATTGTAATAAACTGAAGTATAAATGCTTCATCTGGTTCAGTTGAAAAATATGATATGAAAGTACACATGAATAGTATGGCATTGATGTGTCAATTAGACAACTCAGATAAAAAGGCAAATCCAGGCTAATTCAATGATCATCAAAGAGTACCTAATTAACTTTTATAAAGCAGAGGGCCAGCAAAACTC
This sequence comes from Dicrostonyx torquatus, assembly GCA_028555095.1. Classification (NCBI taxonomy): domain Eukaryota; kingdom Metazoa; phylum Chordata; class Mammalia; order Rodentia; family Cricetidae; genus Dicrostonyx; species Dicrostonyx torquatus. The sequence goes on along the minus strand of JAQHUG010000584.1, from coordinate 369,219 downwards.
ACTAATAATACAGTAGTTTCTAACTATGTCTGAGACTAGCTTTTGTCTTCAGTATAAACATAGTCATTTAGATGCAGTTTGATGCTGTGTCAATTACTTAAACACAGTAGAAAGCTCCTTCCTTGGGCCTATGGCCTTCAAGGCATGGTCTGTTGACTGGGATTACAGTACCTGGCAGAGAAGAGGGCCTTAAATCACAATAGCAGGCAGTTGGTATGGATAGAGAGCTCCAACCCCATGGTCATATTTGTGCCTCTGATTAAACTCAATGGGTCACAGAAAAAAAGAAAAAGAAAAAGAATATTTTAAAAAGATATAAAAATACACAGGACTATGAGAAAAAAAATTGTAGAGAACAGTGTGGGACTGAGTAGGCAGAAATGTGCAGATATTAAGAAGAATTTGACAGAAATCAGTGTGTATATATACCTATGTGAAACTGTGAATTAATAATTAAGAAATAATAAAAATCAAAATCTTAGAAAGGTCTTCCTCAACATCCTAAAATATCCAGTAGCAATTTATTATTTCCCAGTTCTAAAATCAAGTCAAGATTCTTAAACATTAATTGTACCCATTTGGATATTGGAGAAACTACGTGCCACATCAAGGATTTTATTGCTTCCCTTTATTCAAAAAATTATGAAGAAGAAAATCTGGATTTGAATGGGGACTGTATGTCTAGAACTAATTAAGCAAGCTTATAGTATTTCAAATATTTCAATAATAATCCACATAAATCACAAGAGTGCATTGATAAGTGGGTGTTCAATAGGAAATGTGTAATAAATCTGAAAAAAATATCAAAGTAAAATGGATGTGCCATTTTCCATGTAAAGAAATGAAATGTCCCAGTGTTTGTCTTTCAGGAGCTACTCACACCCTGGTCCCTTTTTCCCTAAAGAGCCCTGCTACCTTAAATTTTTACTCATTGTTTCCTTGATTTTTCTGTATTGCTTTACTATTTACTATATTGCTGTACTTTTATTACAAATGAGTTGATATATCTAATAGCATGTGGTTTTAATATTTTACAATTTGTATTATGCAACTTTTAACATTGGGACTAGTTTTTGAGTATCATCTATGTTGGCTTATAAAATTTTGATTGCTATTTTCATTTAATTATATGTCCTAATTACCATGCATTAAAAAGATATTAAAAACTATAAGCTTCTAAATTAATGTATTACAATTTTCAATTTTTTATAAATATATGTAAGTATAAACTTGTTTATACCTATTTCAGAAAGTGTCATTAACTTCAACTTTTCCTAAGTAAATCATCAAATTCCAAGGAATGTATCCTAGCTATACTTTCAAAACTCAGCTAAAACTGCAACTGATGAGTCTGTTAGAAGAATTGTCATTCTTCAGAATTCATGCTCTAGAATATTTTGCTTCTTCAAATATTCCTCACTGCTGAGTCTTTGGAAGGCAACTCAGCAATGACATAAGCAGAATAGCATGTGACCACTAACACAGTTGAACTGAGGATACTTCTGGGGGAAAAAAGGTCAGTACATGCTAGTAGGATCAATTCATTCATTAAGAAATGGTTCCATTGAATCTAGAATCCTTATTTTCTACTAGGAAGATACTTTTATATTACTTAAAGATAAAATAAATGATATGAAACAAACATCATAAAATGTGATTTCTTAGGCAAATAACACGTATCAATTGAGATAAGATGAATAATCTAATGAACAAAGAGACTGCACAACAAAGGTGATAGACTATGAAATGATGGGTTTGATTGGCAGTCTTTCTGTTGAAAGGATGTTTATTGAAGAGAAACATTAAAGGTCAATATTTTGAGCACAGACTGTGGTCAAGTAAATTTCTGAAATAAGCCAGTGAAGCATTGTTTTAAATACAAGCAAGGAAGGTCACAAATCCCATCAACATGTTCTTTGCAGGACAGATAGAATTATAGGCACGCACTATAGCATCTGACCTTCATAACAAAACATGACACATCTCTGTGACAATTGATGATACCAAGATAATTTATTTTCCTGACCGAAACAAGACAAACCCAGATTCACACAGTTATGGGGAGGAGGGCAAACTCATGCCCAGCTGAACAAGGAAAGTACTTCACAGCTCGAAAGAGAAGTCTCCTCAGTCCACATGCACCCAGTGCTTTGAGCAGATTTGTGTAACACGGTTTATTGTGATGGCTCTTTAGATGGTACTAATTCAAACAAGAGTCTCTGAAGAATGCTTTCCAGTCAATTTATCCTGCACCAAGGAGTTGACACTGAGTATGCCCTGTGGATCTCCGGGGGGTGGGGGCAGGGGGGGAATGTGTCCTTTCAGGCCCTGAGGACAGAACGAAGAATCTGTTCCACTAAAGTCCGTGTTGGCTAAACAATGAGATTGTCCTAGTGCCTGGCAAGATGGGTGACTTGAAGGCAGCTGCATCTCTGGAAAAGAAGGTGTGAGCAAGGCAAGATGCTATCCTGAGTCAATTGCACACCTTGCAGCTAGTTCGCTGGACAGGTCAGTCTGAAAGTGTCCTCTCCTCAGTCACTCTTACTCTTTATATCTCTGAGGATGGAAGAGCTTGAGAATTTTGTAACATCCAGGGATTTCCAGAAGTGTTTAATTCTTTAGTCTTTTAGAGCCTCCCACTAGAACAGAATGTTCCTGAACCTTGAGGAACCTTCCTCTTGTTATGCTGAAGTTACTCATCCCCAAATGAATTTATGGAGCCGAATTCTGATGCAAATTACTTTTGAGGGTCTTTAATATACAAGTCAAGTTTGGATCCCACCTTTCCAGCTCCCCAGTGCAGTGAGGGAGCACAGCAAACCTGGGGAGGGAGACCTTTTAAAACAGCAACACTGTAATCATGTCCTTTGGTCTTGGGTTTGGGAAGTATGGCATAGTGTAAAGTAGTTTATGAAACCATTGGTCACTTTTGGGGAGTGAAAACCCCAACAAAGAGCCATTAATAACTGAGAAAGTATCTTCAAGGACAGGATACCTCCTAGGAACATCTGAACCTAAATTTTATGACCCTGCTATCCAGCTCCTTAATTGGCTCTTTTCAGGGTATCAGTTCAAATTCCACCTTTCTGGAACTGAGATGCCCCTACCCTGGTTTCATTATATGGCTTAAGATGAAGCTCCTTCTTTAAAATGGAGTTTGAAAAGTCAGGTCTTCACTCTCTCAGTTGGAAATACTTTAATTCTCACAAGTTAAGATGAAGACCATGTGATAAGATCCATCTACAGCTTGTTCGTGTTAAGTAAGTTGCAGAGCACAAATATAAATTATTGAGCACTCCACTATCAACCTATTATTACAGTTGATATTAGTCAGTGTATAGCAGGTCAGGTTTCTGCTTTTACTAGTGTTGCCTTTGGGCAGAAATATTTTTATTATCAGAAAGCAAAGCAAAAATGGATTCATTTTTCATAGAGATGACTAAATGAAAACGACCAGAATGATGTAAGTATCAATGGACTCATTAACATGAAAAGGGAAATTTCTCAGAGTCTCAGCATTAGACAGTGATGTACAGACAACTACTGACATCTTGGGGAAGTGATGTATTTATATTTCAATATAAACATTAAAAATTAAAAAAGAAAAGTAGGTTCTGTGGATAAGGATTTACATGAATTTATAAGAGTATTTAATATTTTCTGTTGAACTTATTTATTTATTTATTTATTTATTAGTTGTTATTGAGCTAATCTTATGTGTCTCAGGCTGGCAACAAACTAACTATATATCCTTTAAATTTTTAGTTTTTCTGCATCTACCTTTTCAAATGCTGGGATTACAGGTATGTGACACAACACTAGGTCTATTTAGTGTTAGGTATGATATCCAAGTCTTTCTACATGTATATATGTATGCTAGCCATCAAGTGAAAGTCTACTTGTTAAAGCATGTGATGGCTTTTCCACCTAGACGCAAGTGTTAAGATGACCCAGTAAAATGTTATAACAGAACATGTGAAATGCCTGATTTGCCCTATGATATCATGTCTTTGTTTTGTTGTGTATCTGCCAAGGATGTCAATGCATGCATTTCTCAACAGTATAACTGAGAAGATTCTGCCTTAGTTGTGGTTAGAATTCATATTTTAAAGAATTGAAAAGAAAATAGACTTTTAAACTTTATTGTACAGAAGGTTTATTCAGTATAATTTGCCTTAGTTTATAAATTATAAATTGATATCTTTCAGGCTTGATAATGGTATCCCTAACTTACCTACTGTGCATTTTCTATCCTGTTCATCTGGAATGAGTGAGGGAGGTATAATTAAAACCTATTAGAAGCATGCAGATCTCTGTAAGTTCAAGGCCATCCTGGCCTACAGAGTGAGTTCCCATGACTGCCAGAGCTATATGGAGAAAATCTGACTCAAAACAAAACAAACAAACAAAACACTCTAATAAAACCTTAAAGAAAAATCTAAAAAAAAAAGTGAAAGAAAGAAAAACGAAACCTATTAACAGTGCATAAATTATATAATCAATTGTGGGATATTTTTTGAGAATAGAGTATAATTACTTTAAACTTTTGAATCTATAAATCAAGATTTTAGGAAAAAAATAGTAACCATTATCTAGTTACAATCAGAGTTTGTGAAATATGAGCAAGAAATGTTTTTACCACATGCAGAAATATGCCTTACTATTGTACCCTATAAAAAGAAAAGATCAGTTTGCTTCAGAAGCCCATAATGACATAAATATGTCAGATAAAAACAAAATCTCTAGGCTGAGAGGATGTTAGTATAATGTAACTCATGTGGTTTTGAATATTTTCCAGATGTAAATAATAAGTAAGAATTTGGAGGAAGTGCTTTCTATATGGTCACATTCTTAATTAGCGAAAAGTGAAAATGAAAAGACTACAGATGCTAGAAGCCGTTTTTACAATTTTTTCTTTCTGTTTTAGTCTGTGTTGCTATTTTCTAACACAAGTCATAGTCTTGTTCTTTCTTCTTGAAGGCTTCAGTAATAATATGCCCATTTTGACTCGGTTTGATCTTCCCAGACTTTGAAATGAGTATGGTTACCAGGATTTTAGTATCTGCTTCAGGCAATTAATTTAACACCCTCCCCCAGTCCCCCCCGACTTGTGCTAGCTCAGTGCACTTAAGAGCTACCTGATAAACATAAGAGAGGAGATTATTCTAAGGACACAACAGATTTTGTAAAGCCAAATTTTATTCAGAAACTTATTAGCTGCACATCTATTTATTTAAAGCCCAGAATAATTTATCTGCACGCATTACATAAATCCATCATTTAGCAAGGATTTGAGAATCTAAGACATCATATTTGATTTATTTTATGATAATACATGTAAAAGATGTGATTTCCTGCCCTGGAGGTCTAGATGAAATTTTTGTTTTGGAAAGGAAAGATTTTTATTTAGGATTTTTTTAACAACAGAATTTTAAAAATATATACCATATTAGTAAATATAATAAAAATGGTGGTAATTAGAATTTTTAAAGCTATAGAGTTTTTCATGGAAAAATGAATCATAAGCTTGTTTTCATAATAATGCTGAGAAAGTCAACTAAAGGCAAGTTTACCAATAAGCACTTTAGAATGTTCAAACATGGGGGAGAGGGGAGAAAACAGGTCAAAGAAAACAGCTGTGTACCTAAGTGCTCACCTGACTATAAGACCATTAAGAAATCTTGAAATAATAAAATTAACTCCCCAACAAGTATTTCTAGTATTTATTTCTCGACAGACGAATCTGGCATCTTGAAAGAGAGAGTCTCACGAACAAAAGTAACTCAGTATTCCAAATGTGAATTTCCTTGTAGGCAAAGAGATAGTAAGAAAGTTCAAAGAAATTCAGTTGTGCTTATCTCTAAATAGAGATAAGTAGTCAGGGATAATAAATACTTGGCTATACTCTGTCAAGATGGTTTATTGATGATCATTTAAGATCACTAGAAAAGCCATCTTTGCCCATGTCTCCCTTATTTTTGATTCTGTTAACTTCCTTCTTATATTTTCTATTTTGAGCACAGAAAGTTTGTTTTGTTTGGGGTCATTTAATACTGCAGGCAACACTTTAGCTCAATTATTTTGCTTTCTGTTGTGGAAATTGACTTTTTTCAGGAACAACGATTTTCTAAGATGTTAAACACCCCAGATGCTGCAATGATGAACGTCACTTAAATACCTGAATAAACAAACTTATCCGAAGGCAATCAATTTTTCTTTTTGAAGCTTTGCAAATGTTTATGCTTTCCCCTTTGCTAACAACTTCATTGTGTTTCTAATTAATGTGTCTCCTTCTAGCCAAAAAAAGGGGGAGGGAGTGGAGGTGGGGGACACAGTAGTTCTGCTGAGAGGAAGGAATAGATGACACTGAGAAAATATTGAGCCTCCTTTCTCCAAGGGAGGGGTCAGAGGTCAGCACTACAAGCAATTCACTTTTGAGTTAGCATCATAGTCGTCACTGCCTGTGGACCTGGCTTGATGTCTCACATACAGAAGACATGCAACACTGCATTTTTGTCATCTGTTTCTTCTGTGTGTGAGTCTTCTTGAACAATTGACACCTTCTTCTTCAATCTAGAATCCATGAATTAATCTTGTTTCGCATTTCTGTCAACTCAATGCTTCACATCTGCCCTGTGTCTATCCTTGGATGGCATTTGTTCTGGACAACCCTATCACTGATCCAGATTACTTTACCATGGCCTCCTACTTCACCCATGAATTTTAGAAATTCTGCTTTCTAGAGTAAAACACACACTCTTTAATCTCCTCCTGCAGTCAGCTGACATGCCCAGCCTTGACATTCTGGGTGACACTCTATCTGCCTCAAACGTTCATTCAAGGAAATGCTGATTGCAGAGCACATAGACCCTCTGGTTCTGTGTTTCACAGACATTTGCATGTTGGATTGGTTGGACTGAGTAGAAGGAAAGGGAATCCAATCAATTTACTAACATGTACAATCCATGAATCTTGAATAAATTAAAAATTCTATTAAAGACTAAGAAGAATATAGAAGACTATGTTATGAATGCTAAGGATGGACATAAACAAAGCTAAGGAAATGCAAAGAAATACAGAAAAAAATTAAAGAGGCAGATGAAAAGATAGAAAATACAGATTTATATAAAGTGATTTTAGTGTATTAGATTGAGAAACATCAATCATCAATCACACCCCAAAGTGTCAGATTTATTTTCATACTATTTCCCAGTTGTTAGAATTTGAATGCAAACATGACCTTCAGAATCAAGTCCCATATCTTAACTTCTGCTGCCCCTCAGCAGTCTGATTACTGCTTAACTCTCAGCTTCAGCTGACATCAGTCCCTGACTTTATTCTCTTTTTCTAACAGCATCCAATTGCTTAGGACTTCATGACTGAGTTCCTTGCCTCAAGGCTTTGCAGTCTTCTTCCTTCTACATGCTGCTATTTCCTAATTGCTCTCATAAATATGTTCCACTCCCAGTTTAAGACTAAATTCAGCCATTAGTTCCTCTAAGAAGACCAAATACTCCATGATCTCATGCTCTACCTTTGTCAGTTTTACAAATTTTGTCTCAATTTGTCCATTGTTCCATAAGTGTTTCTAGTCTTATTTGCTGTATTACACATCCATCACTGAAGAATATTAATTTGCAGTTTTAGAGCCTATCACAAGCCCAGAATTACATAGTTGTATAGTAAACATTCCATCAACACAACTACATTAGTTACCTAAATACTTATTGTTGGAAACCTGGAAGATTCCATCTCTCTTTCCTTACCTCCCTTGGTATAAAATAGACTAATCAGTATGAAGAGATCAGCTAGAAAATCTCATTTGGAATATGTGAGATTCATGACCAATAAATAATCTCTCATAACTGTGATCCAAAGGCAGGTGACAGAGGTAGTTTGTTGATGACTCACAGCATAAGACAGTTTCCAGGTTCGCTTTTGCATGAAACTCACAACATCACATTCTCTCCTCAGCACCTTTACAAAGAAGATCCCACTCTTGTCTGTTAGCTTCTGTATTTAGAAGTTTCTTCTCTGTGTAATGCTGATACAAGACAGAATCATTGTGTTAGAAACAAATCTAGTTCTGTTTAAACCGTCTAAACCACCTGCCATTTTCACTGTCAGAACCTGAGTTTTCTCCAATTCATCCAACATCAAGGCATGAGCTTCCCTCTAGATTTGGTAATACCATTTTTAAAAAAAAAAATACTTAAAATACCCCCAACATAAAAATGCCAGGTTAAGAGAGACTTGGAGATCAGGTTTCTTGATGATTCTATGTCTTGAACAAATTTGTCCCTTCAGCTGAATGGCAGCATGGATTGAGTCCTGCCAGTCCCTAATACTGTGTGCTTAATGCATGACATGCTGAATTCTCCCTGTACACCCGAGATGGTAAGAAAGATGTGGGGAGAATGTAACCCATCTCATCTGCAGCAAGTAGGCAATGATACCCCATTCATTCTTGCTTGTGCTGCAATTTTTGAGTAAATTACCTCTTAAGTGTTTTTCATACATAGTATAATACTATTTTATTATTTTATATTTCTTAGTTATGAATTTTATTGTGCTGAGAATTATTAATGCAAGAGCCAATTCTTGGTGAATCTGAAGTATCTGGGGCAATATAACTAACGCTAAACCTGGAGATTTATGACAAATAAAAGGAATTCTTTTTTGCTGTGCTTTCTTGGCTTTCACCCTCACTGGCAATTTCTTCTACTGCAGATGTTGCTCTGCATTTCAGACTCTACACCCACCTTTTTCAGTCTTCCAACATTGATAGAAGAATCCCCCAGGCCTTCAGGTCCAGATTGGGAACACTGAGTCTTTTAGCCACTTCTTGGGCTCTCTTATATAAATCAGTCAATCCAATAAATCCCACTTTAATATATATTCATTCTGTTGGTTTTGTTCCTCTAGAGAACCCGGGCAAAAATGTTATAACAATCACATGATTATCTTCTTTATACTGTGTATAGTATTCTACCTGTATGGACGCTCATGACAGAAATACAGAGTATCCAGACAGAAAAAATTACAGGAATACATCTTCTCTTGATTGACATAGATTTTTTTTCTAGGTTTTGGCTATTGTAACTACATCAAGTAGATGTAGACATCTACTTGAGATTGAAATTTAAATTCTTCTCAATTGAAGGTGAGAATAAAGTTTCTTAGCAACAATAACCTGAAGCCACCAGTGAAATAGAAGAAAACCCAGGACAGAATGCTCAATCCAAAAGCTTTCACAAAAGAAAGAAAGAAAGAAAGAAAGAAAGAAAGAAAGAAAGAAAGAAAGAAAGAAAGAGAAACTGGCCAATGCACATTTAAGATAGAATAAGGAATTACTAACAAATGAATTTAGAAACATGTAGACATCTAGATCTTTTGATAAGAATAATAATTATTTTAGCAAGAAACAAACACTAATTGAAGTGAAAACAAGAAAAACGGTAGTTCCCATCAATAACAACACCTTTAGGGAGTTTTTCTGAACAGGAGTGCAGTAGCTAGAGATTTTATTGTTATGAGGTGTCAGTTTGTCTGTCTTTTACACAGGGATAGGCAGTGTATCCACATGTGCGTGGGACTAGCAGAAAGGCGGATACTCAACAAAAAGGATGGTATCATTGTGGAAACCAAGAATACAGGTAAGAGATAGGATTGTTGCAGGGGAGGGTCGCTTGTTTGTCCCAGCTGCCTGGCTAGC
>JAQHUG010000584.1:332791-343105 GCA_028555095.1 Dicrostonyx torquatus | reverse complement strand
ACTCCACCCACCTCAGGGCTGCCCTTTCAAAAAGCCAAGGCAGTTTCTTTATTCAACCAATGAAAGCAACCCAAATACAGAAGGACCCTCCTACACCATTGGATAGCAAATGTATGACACTACAAGGCTTTGCATTTGTCTATCTCTCATGACATAGAGAAAAGACACTCTTTATGTACTTTTGCTTCAAATGATGAAAACAACTTTGTGAAAAATGAAAATTATGATTGATTTTAGGTCCATTGATATCAGTAGTACACATCAATACTTCTTAGATTAAAATTCAAGGAAATCTAGTAACAACACACCTTGGTGATTATGTATGTCTTTCTGTCCTTCAACCAAAGCCAAATACACATAATCTTAAAGTTTAGGCCACACACTCATCATTAAACAAACAAAATGAACCTCAAGAAAAATGAATTGATTATCAATCAAACTGCCCAGTGCTAGTTACAGATGTGGGGTAAAGTAAGACTATGGTAATCCATTTGGCATTGACTACTATATTCCTTTGAATTGCAAGTTTGACTTATGTTACTGAGTCACAGGCAAATTCATCTAAGTATGTGATTGTGCTTTCTGTGTATAAATAATGAATGGAAACATTCACTGTGTCTGGCTCCATGTCAGATCAGTCATTGATTTTGACATTATATCTCAGAAATCAACATGGATATGGGCTAAGCTTCAATTCATTGATTTTCTCTAATGAGATTTATGGAATTCATTCTTTAGTTCTCCTTATTCTTATAAGCATTGAACACAAATCTGCTTTTGCAACTCTTCTTCCTGAACCAACCAAACATGTTTACAGAAAAATGAAGTCATTATGGAAGGCAGCAGTGGTCAAAATGATGTCAAGAAAACCTGGTGAGAACTTTAGAGAGATGGAAGAAAATTTCAAGAACAAAGAATTTATAAAATCCCTTAAAAATAGTATGCAGGTAAAAATTATAAAACAGAAACAACAAAGGAGCTAGGAACAGGTACTCAGGACAATCCCTTTAATCCTGTGTTAATTCACACAGGTCCAACTCACAGCAGAAACTGAGCTATGAAGTTGGCTGGCCTTAGGTAAATAAAAGAAACACCAAATGTAGAGAAGATCACATCAAGTTTAGAAAATGCTTGATATTTCTATTAAAAGTGAAAAATTTAATCTTTCTTTAGCTTAGTGTAAGATAAACGATTTCCAGACAGTCACAAATGTTAAAAAAATGCTTTCAAACCAGGAATAGCAGTTTTGAAAACAAGAATCTAAATGTAAGTAAATGAAATTACTTGGGGGACCAAGGAATATATGTTATTACACCAGTCAATGATTACCTGTTCTAACAACATCTTTAGTATTTGCTGGAAAAAATAACAAAGTACATTTGAATGCTTATGCTATGACTAAAGTACCTTAATATATGAAAATAATTTTGCTACAATTTAATAAATTAGAAGCTTATTAGAGTTTATTTTATAATAGGATCCAATCATCTTTTTAAAGATACTTAAATAAGAACTTGAACTATGGTCAAATAATAAATTTATGATCATTCCAAAATGAACAAATGATTATTGACAAAAATTAAAGTTCCTTTTAATAGACGTTAACTTACTGCAGATCTCAAATGCAATTACTACTTTTGATAGTCATGTAATGCACACCATTGTGATTTGAGTAGAAAGAGACATAGTTGCTAAAATAGTTAATAATAACAATAACTAATGCATAATTCTTCAGTGATCTGAAAGATTATGAAGTCATTTAGAAAGGAGGTTCATGGAATATGAAAAAAGAGCCAATGTGAGTTTGGGGTTTTCTTTATTCAAATTTGTTCAACTTGAAAATATTCAAGAAAAACTAGTAGTAGTCATGGAAGAAATGGTTTTGATAGTCAAGGATAACTCAGGTAAAATGCCACCTTTGATTTTTGTGACAGCAAATTCTCAAATTCATTTGACACCCACCCAGTTCACTTGGTAAGAAAGGTAATTTGACACCAGAATGATGGCTCAGTTGTTAAGGGAGTAGACACTTGCTCAAGACCTGAGACATTCCCAGCACCCAGGTCATGTGGCTCACACCTGCTGATAATTCCATGCCCAAGGAAATCTGATGTACCTAGTCCCCTCTGACACCTGCACTCATGTGCACATGCCACATACAGACACACACAATTACAGAGAAGTAAAAATAATGGAAAGAAATTATATTTTTACAAAAAGAATCAGGTTGTGCTGTAAGACTTACCCCAAACAGGAATTAATGACAGACATAACCAAGAAACATGTTGTTCAGGGCAAGTCTATTTTGCGATAACTCACAGGACATGGATGACATAAAAGCTGCTGTTATCCACTTAAAGCCCACTTTAGAGTGGTTTGACAGTTCAGAAGACACACCTCTCTGGAAATCCTACCCAACACACAGGCACATCTATTTTATTACAAATTGTGTTGTTAACTTGGCAAGTAGCCTCATGAATCGCATAACTATTTGAATTTTCTGAGCTGGGTAAATTTGATGAGTTTCCTGAGTTTGTGAGTTCCTTTAGTGTTTGAGTTTCTGAACTACCCTCCTCCCTTTAGGAGCAACTTTCAGTTGGAAAGGAAGAGTTACACAAAGTGCCCTAAAGGAGCTGCTCCAGTTAGTCAGCGGGAAGCCCACATCTGCAATTTTAACAGGTTCTCCAGGAGGTAAAATTTTAATGGATATTGGCTCTCACTGTAAGAAACAATATTCTAGAGCCAAAGTTAAACTAATTTCCATATTCCCAGTTTGGAATAATGGGGAAAAGTCCTTGTGCCTTTGCAATCTGAAGAAAATGCTACTGTACTCAGTGTCAGAAGCTTCATGGGAGGAAAGCTGTGTGTGCAAAAGGCTCTGCTCCCTTTTGTCATGTTAAGGGAATTCACCACATGCACACACATGTACATGCAATTAAGATTTCACCAAAAGAGTATGATTAAGTAGAGAGGGATATTCTGAGTGCATTTAAGGAAAATACCGTATTCTAAACTCCTTCCCAACTTCACCAGCCTTCCAAGATGACTATCAGAAAACACTCAGCTATGTTTTTAAGTTGGAAGAATTGCCATCAGCCATCCACAAATGACTGTCACTTGATTACCCTTGAAGCATTTAATAGAGAAACATAAATTTGGGGTTAAAACCTTAAATACTATCTACCATTTGCTAATTGTATTACTCTAAGATGTTAGAAACACGTGCTTCTATAAAGAACTTTGTAATAATTTATTGCAATTAAATTTTATTTTATTTAAAAGAACTAAAATATTACTTTTAAATTTCTTTTAATATTATTCATGTAGATAATTTATCTTCATGTGTGTCTGTGCTCCATGTGGAGCTCACTGCACAAAAGCCATCAGAGGACACTTGATGCCCTAAAGCAGGAGTTACAGATGTTTGTGAACTGCCACGTGGGAAATGAGAACTGAACTTCAAAATAACTTAACTGCTGAACCATCTCTCTAGCAGCATAGAATTACAACTGTCATTGTAGTTAAGGCCTCCAACTGTCTACGTTCCCAAGGATGATCTTGACACTTGATCCCCCTGCCTCAGTCTCCTAAGTACTGGAATATCATGTGTGTGTGTGTGTGTGTGTGTGTGTGTGTGTGTGTGTGAATGACTTAAATCATTGCTTTCAAATTGCTTCATTCCACTGTCCAAACAATCCTGTGCTGTAACTTTGTTTTCCTCATCTAGTAGGTAAGATGATGGAGGCAGGAAGAGATCGCATATGTGGCTCCAGGAACTGCAAAAACCACCACAATGAAAGAATTGTTCACTCCATAACAAGAAATACCGCGGCACTCAAAAGGCCCAGTTCTCAATTTCACTGATCCCAAATGGAGTTATGCTGACAAGACTCAAAAAGGGTCCCAGGAGCTCCGAGACCCTTAAGATGCCTTGGCCTCTCAAGAGTGCAGAGCAGCTAATTGACTTTTTCTTTCAGGACCAGTCTCTATATGGCACTTCTGAGCTTGCAATTCCAAGGTCCCGGCACTCTTTGAGCATTAACTCTCTCACAAACTGTACACAGAACCAACTGGAAACACATAACGACCAATCATTTGACAGGACGATGGGCGGATTAGCCTTCAAATACAGATATCTAAAGTCAGAATGTGCAGAAGTTTACAAGAAGAACTGAGGGCCCTGGCACAGAGAGGAAGCACAGTGGCAGCTCTTCCATATGCTCTAATATGCTAAATGCTGGGCAGTTCAGGGGACTCTGGCCTCAGCATGCTGTCTTTAGGGTGTGCAACTAATTGATGGTCATTGGATTATCACCATGATTAAAGAGCATTACTGGAATTGGCGTTAAGCAATCTTATAAATCCATTGTGAAATACTTCGCAATATTTACTTTTGCTGATACACAAAGGAATCACCTTTGTTCCAGCTGACGGTTTGTATTTTATACGTTTAAGATGGTTTGAAATACTTCTTATATGAACATACAACAAACTCACCGTTAACAGCAGAGCAAATTAGTATGCTCTCCATGATATATTTTCTTTTCCTCTTTCTTTGGTGTTATAATAAGGATGTCTACAATCCACCTTATTTGAAAATAATCAGCGAACATATTATTGGTTATAGTCATCTTGTTAATTCACTCTTTACACTTTTTTATTTTATGTAATTTAATCTTTGTGCCTTTTGACTTATTTCCACATACCTAGCTTAATCTTGTTTAACTATTAACCTGGATTTTTATACTATTCATCTGATTTTTTTTAAAAAAAATACCTACTATATATACAAATAAAATTATATAGTATTCTTTCTGTGCCTGACTTACTTTCCATAGCATAACACCCTTTAGTCTTATATACTTTGAACATAAACATGTAACAAGTCACAATTTCCATTAAAGGTTTAAGAATATCTCATTATATGTTCAAACCAGAATTGATACTCTAATTCAACCAAAGAACTCTGGATGACTTCTGCGTCTTAGCTAATGAACAGTGTTGAAACAAAGAAAGGAAGACCATTTAGAAGTGAATTGAAATATCCTCCATAAAAATAAAATTCTGCTTGAAGATATACAATTTAATAGTATTTTTGAAGTCATAGAGAAAGCATGGTTTTCAGAATCACTGCAGTGTGAACATTGGGGACGGCTGCTGGAACATCTTCTACAAGCAGTTCACATTCCCGGGCTCAGCTGTGTCTCTCTGCTCTGTGACCTCTCACTGAATTCATGCTGGTATCAAGAACTGGCAAGGGGTTCTGTCATTGACAGACCATAACCAAGGCACTACCACAGTCGTTCTGATGGTCAAAAGACTCCATTTGTAGATATCTTCAGCAAGGACCTCTCACTGGCCTTTCACATCTGTAGTTTGGCATACTTTAGCCTTTAGAATTTCATCTTTGCCTTCCTCTTTCACATCTGTAAGAATCATTGTGATTTGGATGGTAGTCCCTGTCTTTGTTTGTTTTGCATCTTAAATGCTTTTATTCAAATAGAATTATATCCCTCCCTGCCTCCCTAGCCTCCCTCCAGCACTTCTTAGTTGCCTTCCCTCAAGCCTTCCCATACTTCCTGCTCTCAAGATGACAGTCCTTGTCTTTTGCTCTTCTTCATGCTCCATAGTCATTTTTCTAACACACTTTCTGAGTGCATAGCATTGTTTTCACATCTGCTTCTTAGAGGATATGAACTGAAACACTAATAGCGATTATAAAGCAGACGATAGATAACTTTTATAATCTTTGTATATCAGGTTATATAAAAAGTCCTCCCTACAATATTATTTATTCAACAGAAGTGTTGCTAAGTATAAAGAATCACTAAGAAGCTTTGAAAGACACATTAAACAAGCATTTAGTGTTTGTTTCAATATTCATTAATCTCAGTTAACCACCAGTGGTTATAGGTAACGGCTTCACAAAATAGCTAAAAATTGTTACCAGTGATAGCCATGATTAATGTAGCCTATTGAATGGTGGATACATTTCTTAAAATGTGAAAAGATAATAAAGGCATTATAAATAATTCATTATAAAGTGATTGTTAGATATTTCTGTTTCTATTGGGCATTATTTCAGTTAATCACATGAAACTTAAATTAAATTGAAATGTTAGGAAATGATGACTCTTGATCTTAATGTCAATTTGCAATTACAAATGATGTCTTTGCAGGGATGAGAAAAGCAAACTGAGCATCAAGAAACTTAATAGTAATCATATTTTAAAAAACTTGCTCACCAAATAAACTCCTATATCTGCTGCAGTTATGAAAAGATAAGTTCACAAATACAAAAGAAAAAGAAAAAAATTTCTCCCATTCATGTGCTACTTAAAAGGTATAATGCTTAAATGTAAAAATCTGTATGAACGTGTAATATCAGTTTGGATGATTAATCTATTTGAAGTGGATATGAAACACATTAGCCCATAATTCAGACAGACTTAATTTAAAAATTACTTTGAAACAGAGCATTATTTAATGCACCCAATTATGCTAGATTTTCTACAGAATTAAAACTTGCATAACCACTCCTTGGAAGAAAACTAATTTAGTTTCACAGTGTTTTCAATTTAAACAGGTGTCTTTATGAAGTAGTGTTGTGACCAAAAGGCTAAAAGCCAATTACAAATACTAAGAGAGAAATAGAAGGTTTATTAATTGTTAAAAAATGGGAGCTCTAAATTGTGTTAAATTATCAGTGACACCTGAAATGCAAAGATCTCATTGAAACTGTTTTAAAAAGATGATTTAATTAAATATGCATATATTATAAAAAATCCCAAAATTATTTTCATGTAGAGACTTTGTCGGTTGCTTTCCATGCTGATCTCCCGAGTTCAACCTACATACTCTAAAGCACCTGTGCCCTTGTCGTTTATCTCCTGTTTGATTTCCATCGAGTTCCTTTGCTTCCCTAGGACATTTTTGTAATTTATATAAACTGAATCATTCCTCAATGTGGATGTGAACGTAGGGTTTTGTCTGAGAGATTTATGCTTTTTCTTGGTTTATTTTGGCCCCCTGGATCCTTGCTAGTCTCGCTAGCCATGTGTCTAAGTCTTGTTGGTGCTAGGAATTTGATAACCACACTTAACCATGGCACATGTTCTTAGCTGAGCCTTATCATTTACCCTGAAATACTCATCTTACACTGAATGGTGAGAAGAAAATCTACTGTATTTAAGCCATTATGCTTAAATCTTTGTTGTAGCAACTTGTCATGTTTATTAACAAATATACAAAAAAATAGGATCTGATCTGAGTTCTGTAAACATTTGGTAAACCCTAATCTCATGTATAAACATAAAGAATTAATTTAAAATTATCCTGTCTGGTCTATGTTGTTTGAAATACTTTCTTCATTGTCTTCACTCCCATTATCTAATTCTCCTTAACATATTAGACACTGCCAAAAAATGTTAAATCTTTATTTCTATCATCTGGTACCTAAACAAAGGAACAAAATCTGGCTCATTTACTTAATATTACTGTTATTTATTATTCTCTAATTCCATATTTCTGTAGAGGCATTTTCTGATTTTTTTTTTCATTTTTATCTTCCTTAAAACAACTTGTGAGCTATGAAACTTTGCTAGTATCTTTCACTAAATTTTCTTAATTAGTCATAGCCAAGGAATTTATATTAAAAATGCCACATTGCATTTCAGATTAATTTTACATTTACTTTTATATCACAGGCAGATGTGAGCTGTCACCATTGGATGCTGCAGACCAAACTGAGGTCCTTCTCAAAAGAAGGGTTTGCTTTTAAACACTGAACATCTCTCCAGGCTTTAGATTTGGAAATCCTGAAACTACTGCATCTTCATGTCAAAGATTCTTTCAAGGTACTTTTCAAAACACAATTATTTCTCTTCCCCCCCCCACTATTTCTCTCCCTTCCTCCCTCCTTCCCTCTCTCTATATATACTACGTATGAGAAAAGCAATATTCTAAACCAATATATTGATGTCCTATTGATTAGAATCCCACCAAGAGGGTTCACCCAGGCCAAAAGTTATCCAATACTGATGGAGTTACTGATGAAAAAGCTTTCCAGAGTTGTTTTTAGTGGGGGATGCTAAGCTTTAGTTCGGATAATGTGGTAAGAGAGCTACTAGATGATATCATGGATGATGTTTCAACATCTGCTCCAATACCAAATCAGAGAAGCATGGAAACTCAAACAGTGAGAAGGAAGTCTACAGACTCATTAACAATATTTATCAGGGTTTGAAAAAACTAAACAAAACTGAGGAAACAGAACAAAAAAATCAGCTATAGAAGAGGACCAGAGAAGGAAATTTTAACACATCTGTATGTATCTTCCACAAAATTTGGAATAATCACTAGGCAAATACAAACCGAATGTTTACTGATTCTCTATTGTGAATTTCATAGCCTAAGATTAGGAGCATAAACTACATTGATATTAAGATGATAAGTAACTACTGTGTATCAGAAAACATTAAATAATTAGCAGTAGATTACACAGCTAAACATTATCTTATTTATTTCTTGTGAGGAATTTATCACTGGTCTTTTTTATAGGAGGGAACTACAGTCTGGAGATAGTCACACATTAAAATTACAGCGCTTGTAAGCTAACCCTTGGTTGCTCTGATTCAAGCCAAGATACCTTAGAACTGGCCTGATTCTAGTTATTACATAGCCCTAATATGTGCCTGTAAGAATTGGCATTGAGCCTGCTGTCACAGAGGAGAAGCAAGGGAAGTCATGAAGCTTCATGACTTCATTTGTGACTAACTGAAGAATCCATTGCCTCTTGGAGTTTCACAATGGGAACCTTGCCATTTAATTTGGAAGATTATTTTCCTCTTCTAAGGAATGAAAATCAACATTTTTAAAATCTCACACTATTTGTCAGCTCTTCAGAAATGTTATGAAGGTGTATGAAACATGCTTAAGTCACAAAAATAGAAAGAGAATAGTTCAATACCCACCTTCTTCTTTATTTTTTATTGTTAAAAGAAAAATTTACATTTACTCCCCTTGTCCCGGGCTCTCCTGCTCCCCCACTACCCCACCGCCCTCCCCCTGCTTCCCTGATATGGGGCAGGATACCCTGCCCTGTGGAAAGCCCAAGGCCCTCCCTCCCTTCATCTCGGCCTAAGAAGATGTGCATCCATATAGAATAGGTTCCCAAAAGGCCAATATATGCAGAAGAGATAGGTGTCTTCTTCTTTTTTTAAAGCTTCTATCTTTCAGCACTTCTTTAAATATATGTGATATATTTAAAGTGACTTCATAAACTGGAGACAAAATGCCTCCATAAAGACTTGATTCCCAGCTTAAAAAAATAATTTTGGAAGCTACAGGATATCAAATAGATGTAGTATGATATTTCGAAAACTATACATGTGCGTACACACACATATAGAGAGAGGTATCTTCATATTCTAATGATAAATGAGATTTGAGAATCTGTGTACTTAGTAATCCATTACCATGTTCTAGTTGTTCTAGAACTCTGAAGGGGAAGACCAATACTTGTCTAACTTATCAAAAAACTGCTTCACTTTTTTTTCCCCCATTTTTTTTTATTGTTAGACAAACTGAGAGACACTTGGCAAAGGTGGTGTAATAGCTATGAACCTAAACTGGATACAAACCATGAAGAAAGCAAGAACTCATAGTGTTTACTTGAGAAGAACAGGTCACAAGGGAGCTTCTCTATGCTTTCTAGTAGCTAGAAGCTGTCCCTAAGCAGGCCATCCAGAGTCCTGAACACTACTAATCTTGATTCTATTCCCTCTAGACTTAATTTGCATATGTTTGCTATTTTATCCTGCATTGAATGAAATCAGACTAATTACTAAAAACAAACATGCAGGAAAAGCAATGTTTGGACAATGATGATGAACTTAGAGTGTCACCACACAAGGTGATTGGAATTTCATTAAAACTATAAGTAGAAGTCTTTGTGGAGGAAAACCTCAAGCCCAGACTTGATCCTTATTCACTTATTAACAGGAGCATGATTATCATGGCAGAGAAGGCACAGCTTTTCTGTCCATGTGAAATATTCTTTCTGGGGAAGAGAAAAATTAATATTGAATTTATATATGATTTGAAAGGTGCCTGCTGGTACATTATTTGGCATTAAAAATTGCTATTAAAATATCATTACCATAGCAAAAAATAAAAAATAGTAAAATCAAATTTTTTTCTCTGACAATATAGGACTAAAAGTTATTTCCTAAACAAGTAATATTTGATACATTTTATGGATGCACATTTACCACAAAGGATAATTTTAATAATAAACATTTGTTTCTTTTGTTT
>JAQHUG010000584.1:285436-310054 GCA_028555095.1 Dicrostonyx torquatus | reverse complement strand
CAAACCCTATGATGGAGACCTGCATACAAGATATAATGGTTCAATAGTGCCATCAAAGTTACAGGTGTAACTGATCACTTTTTAAAGTTAGATTTAGGGTCCACTCCATGATACCTGGTACTACTAAAGTGACATGAGGTTAGACAGGTCATGGGTCTAGGGGAAAACATACTATATTACTCTGCTATAGAATAGCAATAAAATGATTGCAAATGACATGTTGCAGTACCTATAGATGAGTGATTGTTCAAGCCTCATCAGAGCAGCTTCTTCTTAGTGTATATGGTAATTGACACAGAGGCTCGCAACTGGAAAATGTGTAGAGAAATGAGATACTTGAGAGCACTCAACCTAAATGGGGAGTCTTTAGCAAATCTCTTCTCTCGAGGTCTATGTGGAAGGGATGCAGAAAGATTGTAAGAGCTAGAGGAGTGGATGACTCCAAGGAAACTGTGATCTAGCCACAACAGACGCACATCTGGGATAGATGCACATATGACTTCACAGAGACCGTGATAGCCTACACACAACCGGTGCTGATTCAAAACAGGCACAGTCACATCACTGTGAAGAGGAAGGGGACACAAGCAAGAAGCAATCTACAACTGATAAAGCTGGAAAAGAAAAAATATGTTGTTTTCAAAGGAATATCACTGGTGTATCAATGCACTCTAGGGCAGGCTCCATGCCCCTGAATAGCTGGCCAACACAAAATGGAATCAATGGCTTTTGTGTGCTGTTTTTTGTATTTATTCTTTCATTTTTGTTTGTTTGTTTTTGAGATAGAGATACATAGAATGATAGATAGATAGATGATAGATAGATAGACAGACAGACCGAAGTTGAGTAGGAATATGAAGATGGTCTGGGAAGAATTGGGAGAGGAAAAGAATAAAATAAAAATATGTCATAAAATATTTAAACAAATAAAAATTTTGTTTAAAAGTAAGGAAGCTCTGGGTAAATCTTCACAATACTGACCAAACGTGGTAGAAATCCCTCAAGTGGAAGAGCAACAGCTCACCATTCTGGTGTATTGTATGGGACCTTCAGACTACAGAGTCCAGTGTGTCTATGCTTGTGTCGCCTCATGTATCCCTCCAAATCCTAAGGAGAAAGAAGTAGTGCCCTTGTTCAAAGATGGAGAAACCTAAGCCCACAGAACTGTGTGGACTTATGTTCTATTAATTAAACTTTTATAGAACCTCAGAACAAGAATGTATGTACTTAAGTTTTCTGTTTAATAATTGTAATGACTACCCCGCAGTGTTCCCTGACCTTGGACATAGTCTTTACATGATATCAAAAAAAATTATTGAAGTGTTCCTTAACATCATCCCCAAGGAGCTTGAGAATCATCCACTTGGCTGCCTTACTGTTGATAACCCTGTTTAAATGTGAAGAACCGTCGCTGTTTCTTAAGGGCTGAATCTTGCTATCTCAAAGCAGGTCAACAGAGAATATGTACTCAACAAAATGAGAGGCATTTCCCATCAACCACAATGGACTCGAGCTTTGAATGCTGGAATAACACATCTCCATTGACCTAGTTTGGTTTTATTTTCTCAAACTGCAATGAAGGTCGTTGTTTAAAATTGGATTTGTAAGTAGCCAAGAAACAGAAGGTCTATAGCAAAGCAAACAAATTCTTAAACTCTGATTTTCAGGCACCACATAACTTTTAAAACTGTAGTTATTTGGTTTGTATTGCATCTTAATGGGAACAAAAGGCATGGAGCTTGCATTAATGGAAAGTAGATAATCAGTGAATCTTAGGACAGGAAGCATGTTGAGGATCACTCAGAACAACATTACTCCAACTCTAGTTTACAATAGAAGCAACCAGGGAGTTTTTCAAAAGAATCACTTCAGAGTCTTGCTATATAAAAACTTCATTTTGCCTGTGGTAGTGGGATCATATTAGTTCTTTATAAAAACAGTTTCTCAGGCAATAGAACATCCAGTCAGGTGTGTAATCAACATATCAGTAACAACTCTGGGAAGTTAAAAGGAACAATAAAAGAACAGTTTGATGTCTACGGATGAAGACCATAGTGAGAAAGGACACATGGATGGTACAATAACCTGCCACACATAGATGAAGGAAAAAAAATGTCAGACTACTAGATTCTTTTCTTGACCCTTTAATTCTGTGTAAAAATCCTGAAATGTATACTTAGAATGAAAGCATTACTCAGGGAGAAAGTATTTCTGGTTTCTTTTTAACAAAATTTCAGAGCAATAAAAAATAAACATAAGTGTGTGAAGCAGTCCCTGGATGAGTACACAGAATATGAAGTCTTTGAAGACTGCCATGAAGTACTGGATGCCCAAAACAGTACAAACTAATACTTATCTTAAATGATGCAGATTACTGAATATTGAATTATGTCTGGGTGAGCATAAATGCAGATACATGCAAGAAACATTTTGCTTTGTCAGAGGAAAGGACCATAAATCAGTGACACCATAGTTGCCACAAACATAGCTGCCCCCATACCTTGTCTCCTAATTCTCTTCTCCTTTAAAAGGGCCCAGAGGACAGGTATAATATTGTGCAACTCTGAAGTCAATATCCTGGAGGCAGAGACAGGTAGATATCTGTGAGTTTGAGGCCAACCTAGTCTACCTAACAGGTCAGCCAGGGATGCATAACCCTATCTATCTATCTGTCAGTCTGTCTGTCTATCTATCTATCAATACATAAATAAAAGATAGACAGATGAGAAAACAAGCAGGCCCAGAATCCTTTCAGAAATAGTTGTTTCTAGAACTATTTTAGGAAGTATAAAATTGGATCTATATCCTCCTGCTTTGCCAACATGTGTGAAAATCAAATAAAGAACAACATTAAACAATGAAGGAGTATGTAAAAGCCAACCCACTGAATTAACAGAGTTAACCAAAACTAAACTGATTTCAAAAATATCAAGGAGGAAAATTACATTGAATTATAATCTGACATACAAATGTGGTATTCATGAGCCATTCATTTTATATGTGTGTATGCATATAAATGTATAAATGTGTAAGTATGTATATAATAAATACAAAAAAGAAAATATCCAGTGCCAAGGAATTTCAAATGACTGATGTGGCTGTTTCTGTAAGGAGGTCAGGCAGACCCTCACCCTTGAATGGAGGGCAGCACACAGTGACTTTCTATGAGAACACAATAGAGTTGCGAGCAGCAATTTACTTCAGATTATGTGGTGAGTATCTTGTGCAACATTAGGTGGTTACATTGACAGCAAAGAGCTACCCATGTATTCTTCTTCAAATCCACTACCCAGCTTGATATCCCAGCTAGATAAAGTACCTGCCCAGTGTTCCAAAAGTTGTCAAGTCTGGAAAACCAGGAAAATGAGAAAATGCTACAAAGGAAGACAGGAGGAATGACAAATAAATAAAATATAATGTCTTGGATGGTCAGTAAAAAAAAAAAGATGTCAGGCAAAGATCCAATGTAAGATTTTTGTAGCTGCTAAAGCAGAGCGGGGTTCCTGGGAGCTTCACACTATTTTCTCAGGAATTCTACAAATCATAAGCTACTCTAATTTTCAAAGTTTATTTTAAAAAAGGATTTGTTTTCTTCAAAAAGACTAACACTTAACCTACTCTTTGTTACTTCACAGTCATGACTGTTTCTTGTGAATCCTAGGAAGAAAGGGACACTGTGGATATAATTTCAAAATGCCTAGATATTCTCAATAATTTTGCAAACTAATCATGGAGAAATCATTTTATGTAATTTGTGAAGCCACCCATTATGAAGATTATCTATTGCATAATAGCTACACATTATTGGGTACTATGCTACAGTCTGTGCAGAGCACAATTTATGTTTTCAGGACAGGGCATCCATGTGAAAAATATAACATTTTTCTCCTGCTGATAATGAAGCCTATATTTTGTCATGGACACTGAACTCTGCCAAGCTATTTTTCCTTTGGATATTTTCATGTATTTTTTTTTCAGCAGTGGCTGCTGTTCAAACTTACATAATAGAATTGTCACACTTTATAAACTGTGTTGAATATTCTGATCCCTTTCATTTGAAGAGGTCCTCTATTTCATGCTCAACTGGCTTTGAGGGCCTTCCGAGATAATCAAGTAGTCATTGGCACCTTGCATGTAATAGCCACTGCTGCGTGAAGAGTCCATAAATTCAATTCTCTGTGTAAAAGCCATGGAAAACAGAACCTTCTAGACTAAATCACTTGCAAGATTCTCTATTAGATTTCTAAGACTGGCCCTGATAAACAAAAATTTGAAGGATATTTTCATTACAGGTTGAACAATATCTGGAGGCTCAAATGTCTCATTGACTGATATTTCATTCTGTTTTTTTTTTACCTACTTTTCATGATATTGATACTGTTATAGTGGGTCAGCTCCCTCTGTGATTTGTGGTCCCAGTTCCTTGCCGCCTCAGATGGACCATTGTCACGATTCAGCTGGATAATAGGAGCTACCCTGAGAATTCAGCCCATGCTATTATCCCTGCAACATATCAGATGAAGAGGCAGCAAGGGCACATACTAAACTAGTTACAAGTCAGAGCTCTAACTAGTATAGATTGCTATTTATTTATGGCTAGCCTGAAGCCATTTCAGACACAGGTGACCATCTTTAACTTGATCAAATTAAACTCTCCTGGTGTTCTTCTGGAACAAAGCATCACTGACTCCAGGTCTGCTGTTACTAGGAGCATTATCTGCAAATGCCACCCTAAGGCTGTGACAGTCCTGCAAAGTGCTTCAGTTAGAAATATTCTTTCTTTAATGTATGTCTCTACTATATCACACCCACATATCTTCCTAAATCAGCATCAAAGGAGAAGAGAAAAAGCCATCATCACTCCCAGCATTTCTGTGTTAGAATGGGAAAGATATCACAAAGAAAACTTTAACAAAAACAATGCAACCCAGCTGAAAACTTGAATTATCTAAGATGTAAACAAGGACACAAGTAACCAACACATGCACACACACACACACACACACACACACACACACACACACTTCTTTATCTCCAATATAGACATACATATTTGTGAATAGTAATTCACAGAGTGCCCACAGAAAACAAACACAATTTTCACCACATGTAATGTTAGCAGCAATGATGCCTTTAAAGAATGAACACAAGATTCCAAACTGAGAAAAATTTCATTAATTGATTCAGTCTTCTTTTCAAAGAAGAAATACTGGTTTTAATTTAATCACCAAGAGAATTATTAATCAGCAATTTTAAAATACTCTCTATTTCATTACTAAGATCAAATTTAGTGCTGTCACTACTTCAGAGAGTGTAAGTTTTAAAAGAGAGAACATTTTAACTTCTGTATATTTCAATATCATTTTAGAATCAAGTAAAAACACCCAACTTTCATTAAAACTATCCCCTTTATCCATTTAAAATATTTTCAGCATATGTATCTCATAATAGTGAAAACTTCTTCAATTTTAATATAAGAAATGCAGCTTAAACGTCAGGCTTTTTCTGTACTGTCTATGGAACTAAAATAAGTTGATTTTTGAATTTAAAACTCATTTTTATTTGTTAAATAGAAACAAAATTGTTAGATACTAAAGAATAAAATAAAAATAATTTCAGAATACCACCCATATACCTGATCTCTAAGAAAAAATACATGTGCTGCTTATTATCCCCCTACATGGTCACAGTGCAAATGAAAAAGAGTTGCTCTTCTCCACTTCTTATTGCTTCTCTGATTTGACAAATAAATCCAGTCACCTGGACTTTGCCAGGCATCATGTAAGACTGTGTTGTCAGAGAAAAGGAATGCAAACTGTGCTTCGATGGGGCTTTCATTGGAACAGAAAACATATTTTACCCGTTTGTCGCTCTATGTTTCCAGATGTTATTTTTGCTTCCACAAATCCATCTGATAATAAGAAGCAATGGCTTGACGACCAAAATTTTGAGATCAAACAAGACATCAAAGAACAACTTACTACTTATGAACACTTTCACTTCTTCCATATCACACATTAATATTTTATTGTTTGTAAAGAAAAATACCACAGATATTTTACTTATGTGCTAGAAATTTCTGCTTATAGTTATCAAACTAAAGCATCTTAAGTATAGTGATGGCCTATTTCACTCCTTTGTTAACCTATGCAAGGCACTGTGAGTCATTTAGCTAGTCTTTCTGTCATTAAGGTAGATTCACCTATCTTTATATCCTGCTCCCAAATAAAGTTATTTTAGTAGATTATTTTTAACACATGAAAAACGAAATGTGAGAAAACATTTAAGCTCATTCCCTTAAAGTTCCAGATGTGAAAATTATCAATGTTTTCAGTTGCAATAACTTTGATCCACTTTTGTCTGTGCTGTCATGATTGTTTTTCAACTCTGTAGTTCCTGTTGATGGGTCCTTAGCGTGAGATTCCTGATTGACCTAGATTATATGGCCATGGCTACTTAAGAGCATTGTCTCATCTTGTATCTTTACCACTAGTTTGTGAAGGTGTACATGATTACACTCTGAAATACAAAGGTTCAGACGGACCAGTAGTTCTCAACCTTCCTAATTCTGGAGCCCTTTATTACAGTTTAGTTCCTCATTTTGTGGTGACCACCAACCATAAAATTATTTTTTTGTAACTACAATTTTGCTACTGTTATGCATTCTAATTTTAAATGTTTATCCTAATACTAGTCCCTCAAAATGAACTGAGAGTATTCACACAGTCATATGATGTGGGATTCTCCTCTATATGCTGTGATTAACATTAATAAATAAAGAAACTGCTTTGTACCTATAGCAGGGCAGAACTTAGGTAAACAGGGAACACTAAACTGAATGCTGGGAGAGAAAAGGCAGAGTCAGAGAGAAGCTATGTAGCCCT
This sequence comes from Dicrostonyx torquatus, assembly GCA_028555095.1. NCBI lineage: Eukaryota > Metazoa > Chordata > Mammalia > Rodentia > Cricetidae > Dicrostonyx > Dicrostonyx torquatus. The sequence goes on along the minus strand of JAQHUG010000584.1, from coordinate 303,170 downwards.
GCCAGAGACAGACACTGGAACTTTATCTAATAAGGCACTGCCAAGTGGTGATAAACAATTTAATGGAGATGGATTAAATTAATATGTAGTAGTTAGCCAATAAGAAGCTAAGCTAATGGACCAAGCAGTGATTTAAATACTATAGCTTCTGTGTAGCTGGGAACCAACAAGTGACCTTCCTCCTAGAGTCATAATGTCAGCAATGAATGAATTTGTATTATATGATGAAATCTCAGAGCCAGAAAGATGGCTTGGCAGCCAATGGTACTTGCTATTCTTACCAGAACTCAGCTGCAAACACCCACACTGGCAACTTAGAAAAACCTTTAATTCTAGCTCCAGGAGATTTTTATACCCATTTTCAGCATCTATTGACATCTGTAAATACAAGTGCATACACACACACACCATGTAAGTAGATTATATAGAAGAGAGATATATAAATTTTAAAAGGGAAAGTTTTAGTCTCACAACAGACCAAGCTTTAAATACTATATATATATATATATATGTGTGTGTGTGTGTGTGTGTGTGTGTGTGTGTGTGTGTGTGTGTGCGTATGCCAAAATCAGTCAAGAAATCACAATAATTGTAGGTAGGACAATGAACCATTCACCTTAAAGAATGAATGGACTCTTGTTCACATTGACAGTTTTTGTTATCATTGGCCTTTATTATAATTTAATAAAATGATGTTTCATTCATCTACTCTATTGTAAATATATCACTTAGCTCTGTAGGCTTTTGGCATCTTAATTAGGTTTTAAATAAAAGGATCAATAGGCATTGTGTTCTTGTTGCATACATATGAAAGAATCAGCTATCTGTGTAGTTTAAGAAATTTTATTTTTACAACTTATTGTAAAAAATAACTTAAACTTTTTAAGGACATACTACCTGCCTTAGGCCATTGTTATACATTTGAAATAAATTTAAACTAAACAAATCCTCCCTTATTTAACAATAATATAATAGAGCAAGAGAATACTCCATTAACAGAATTTCTATTTAATAGGTATTATCTCTCCAAATGAGATATCATAAACTTGAAAACTGAGAGACTTCTATGATGCTTAAATGTAATTTAAGAAATTAGGAGAGAATTAGAAAAGGAATGTTCGGTTTACATGAGGCAATATTGTGTTGATTGACAATTTATAATTTTTCATATTGCTTGAGAACTGTAGCCTTAATCAAGATACATTCATAAGATACAATTTAAATAAATAAGGATTAATTGACAAAGAAGAGAAGTCACTACAATTATGTAGAGTAATTTTTATACAACATTTAAATGATGTAGTGCACACATGGAACAGAAATTGAGACAAATAGATGATGAGGGAGTAATTAAAACGTTAGGTACATTCAATATGCATTTTTACCCCTCAATTTCATCCTCAATTCATAAGAAAATCATAGTCTAATGCTTGTGTATTGTAGAAATTCCTAATACATAAGATGGAAAGTTAGTCCCAAGACAATAAATGATCAGTTTACAGGGAAATTTAGACATCTAAGATACAGAAGATGTATAACTAAAGAGAACACATACAATAATTTTTAACAGAACCAATGGAGCAGTCTGATAAGACTTTAAGATACAGATGTGGTTCTTTGGAAAAATAAATACTACATTAGAAAGATTTTTTTAAAAAAAACTAAGCTGTTTTAGAAAATAATGAAGTTGATCAAAGAAGAATTCAAAAGAGATGGCTCTCAGAAAGAACATTTTAAAGAAGCGATGAGTAATGCCAGAAGAATAATGAAAAGAGAATAAGGAAGTTTTTCACAGAGGGAAAAATGGAAGAATTATGTGAAAAAGAAAGAAGTGTGAAGATACATGACAAAAGATTAGAGTAATTGTGCTGACGAGTTTTAAGGCAACTTGACAGAAGACAGAGTCATCTGAGAAAATGAAACCTCAGTTGAGAAAATGCCTTTGTAAGATCAGGCTGTACAAAAACATGTAGGACATTTTCTGAAATAGTGATTAATAGGAGAGAGTCTTGCCCATTTGTGAGTGGTACAATCCCTGGCCTGGTGGTCCTGGGTTCAAATTATCAGTACCAAAAGGTAAATCTTTTGCCCTTAGAATCTGTCCTCCTGAACCACAATGCCGTGTACAACCTATCCTCACATGGAAAAGTCCTAATTCTGTGGCCTCCTAGCACTGAAATTTTCAGTCACTCTTGACATAGAAGGAGCCAGGTGGTGGTGGTGCAGGCCTTTAATCCCAGTACTCAGGAGGCAGAAGCAAGAAGATCTCTCTGAACTTGAAGCCAACCTGATCTACAGAGAGAGTTTTGGATAAGCTCCAAGGCTACAGAGAAACCTTGTCTCAAAAAACCAAAAAAAAAACACATAAATGGAAAAAAGCATATAATTCACAAAAAATAATGAAATAAGCACAGAACATTTAACACTATGAGATTTATGAAATAGTAGAGGAATAATTTATTCAGAATAATAAAGTAATACAACTATTATATGTTTTATTTGTTTATAATATTACTTATGCTTGAAGGTCATGCAAAAAAATTTTCAATAAGAAAATTTCTTGAAAGGACATTTGTAAAAATATAATCAGAGGTCCTGTAAGAAGGCTCAGCAGGTAAAAGTATCTTCGCCTATGTTTGATGGCATAAGATTTAGTCTTTGAGACCTATATGGTATAAGGATGGTGGCAATCCATGCAACTTGTCCTCTGACTACCACACATACGCTGTGGCATGCAGTTGCCCACATGTCCATACAGACAATTGACAATTTAATAAAAATATAGTCAAGGAATAAATAAAAGGTCAGGAATCTGAAACAAATAATTTGCTTATGTAAAAGTGATATTTACTTTTGTTAAAGTAAATATTGATAAAGTCAAAAGATAAATAAAAACATATTGATGAGAACTTACAGTTACTCAAAGTATTCCTAACGGTGGCTGTTTCAGTGAGGGACAAGAAGACAAGGGCAGAGGCCACCATGCTGTCTCTGGTATTTACCATTGGAGAAGCAAATGGTTTAAGATGGTTAGGATTAGGATGGAATACACTTTACTGAACAAACCCTCTGGTTCATCACAGGTATTAACTGTACCAGGTTACAGAAATTAGTCTTCTGAAGAGACTGGTGAGTGGCCAGTATGGCCAAACATGGAGGGAAGTGATCCTTGAGAGAAGAGGGTAACACTTGGTGAGATCAGTTTCTCCTAAGAGAACACTGGATGGGCTGAAGGAACCAGAGAGAGATCTCAAGCAGTAAATAATAGTTTCACTGGCTTGATGAGCCTGAGGCAGGCGATTCTAGATTTTGTGGAAAGGAATGGGATATTCCTAAAGAATGGAGCACAGAGGCCTCCAGAGGTCCCTAAAAGCTTTGGTGCAGTCCTTAAAGAAAAGCAAAGAGCCAGAAGTCTGCAGGACTCAACTCGGCTCAGAAAGATCATCTGAGAAGTGCAACCCATTTTGCAAGCATTGCACCTTATTAAAATTTCCACATTTTCCACATCCCATGAAAAATGAGCAACACCCCTGAACTAAAGCAGAGCCAAACCAAACACCCTGGAAAGTCTAAAGTAAGTCTTTAAGGAAACCAGTCAAGGAATTTTAAGAGCCTGTGCCACAGAGGAAGCACAAAAAAAAAAGAACATCTAGAAAATTCTTTCATTGTGAGTATGAACAACTTTTAACTTGGTGTAATAATAAAAATAACTACACAGTCAGAAAAGTAAAAGAATTTTTGACAATTAAACAGAAAAATACAAAACAAAAATCCTTTGAAAACAGCCATGTTTACCACATTGTTGAAATAAGGAAGGGGAATTAAAGAATTTACAGAGAAAGGGGGAGAGAGTCTGTCACACTAACAGATGTAGAAATTCAGAAAAATGTTAAGATAATATTCTGAAGATAAAAATTAAAGGTAATTGCCACCAGTTCATATTCCTGTGAAATATTCACACAGGCAGACCTATACATCAGCTTCTTTTAGGTAGCACAGAAAATGCACCAGAACAGGGTAGCTATGTGGTACATCTCTACATCTCTCCGTTTTCTGTGTGGCAACCAGTTCTACAGGGATGCAGCACTGAAGCTTCCTATTTGAAAAGAAAAAATGATTTTGAAGAAACAAAGATGGCTGATAATTATAATACAAATAAAAAAGTTGATACTGTTTCAAGTTATGCATTGAAGTTACACAAAGGACTCATTGTGTAAACAAAAACCAATCATGAGCAATAAATAAATTAAAAATATTTTCTATCTTTTCAGTATTGCAGATAAAATGGACATTAAAATAAATGCATAATTTAGTCAATTAGTCTAGATAAAATTTTCTGTCTTTACTCACAGTCCTTTGACATTTTCCTCCTGAGACCCTCTTTCCAGTAGTTAATTGGATTCCAAGAATAATCCACGAATCATTGGACATTTTTATCATAGTAACTTAAAAGGAAACAAACAGTGAGATAGCCCCATGATGCAATCACCCTTAACAGGAGCACTCAACCAAATGTTAGAACTGGGGGGAGCACCACAGAGCATGAACCATCTCTTATGAGGAACAGAAGACTCCACTACAATGAACACAATAATAGCCATTTCCCCAGAATAATTTTGAAAAGCTAGATCTGAGAGAAAAAAATGATGCATTACTACTATTGACTATTCATGACTTCCTTCTTTGTCTACACAGATATCCACTGTGTGATCCTCCAATCCTTACTTTGTTTCCATTTCCTATAAGATTTCCACAACCCTGACAACCTCTGAAGAATATATATGAGGTTATTAAGCCACCAAAAAAGTAGATAAAAACAAATATACACACATATAATACATAAATACATACTCATACATACGTATACACACTCTCACAAAAGTAGATAAAAACAAATATACACATATATAATACATAAATACATACTCATACATACGTATACACACTCTCACAAAAGTAGATAAAAACAAATATACACATATATAATACATAAATACATACTCATACATATGTATTGACACTTTCACAAAATGTACCCCATAATCACACACAAGAAAAAACGAAGTCCATAATCTAAAATCTTATCAAAGAAATAAGATGAGACACAGACAAGTTCTCTATCTACCAGACATTTAAGGAAAATATTCTAGCAGTTGTCTGCATTGTCTTCCGAGAAATAGAAGCAGAGGAATACATTCTTACTCATCTCATTTAGCCAGCACTCTACAGATAAGCCCTGTGATGATGATTGACATAGGGGAATTAAACACATTTTGAACCTCTCCTTTTAGGTTCATCTTGAGTAGTACCTTTAATTTGTAGAGTTGATATTTGTTAACCCTATTTTATAGAATGAACTATTTTACCTTTTAGAAAATTCTGCTTCTTTATCTGCAAAAAAAATTTGAAAACATGAATTTATCTTGAGAAGTAAATGGGATCATGCATATAAAATCATTTGCAAAATTGTTAAAAAAGCCTAAATTCATTATTGATTCTATTGCCATTCATTATGCAAAGTTCAGGAATTCTTAAATGTGAGATGATTATCAGTACTCTACATATCAGAATACCAAAGGTCAATGGACTGTCTCACTTTAAATCCCAGCCTTGCAGAACAGTTCATTTATAATGCTAGGCGTATTTCTAAGCCAAAATTCAGAAGTTTTATTCCAGATTTCTCACTCCAATTGTCCTCCTATGTAGCACACGCTAACAGGAAAATTCCATGAACTGTTCTCCTAGTGCATGTCTGAAATTTCAAACAGATTCGCGCTGCCATCTGCTCCTTCTGATAAGGGACTCATCTGTCTGCTGAGAAGGTAGGGAAAGGGCTCGCTGAGAAAGAATAATGCCTCACTGCCACCCCTGCAGCCTCCCTGGGTGGCTCGCGGACATGCACCAGATAATTAGGGGTCAAACCAACATTTCCAGGATGTATTTGGATGGGATTTGAATTCATTGTGGCTGCACTCTACACAGCACTACGCACAGCTACTGGTGTAATTTGGACGATGTGCTCAGCACCTGCTGCCTTTCAGGCGCAAAGCAGAGGAGAGCAGCGTGATTAAGGGAATTCGCCTAGCAGCTTTTCAGATTCTAAAGAGCTGAAATGAGACTCGTTCCGACAGAGTCACAGGGACTCATAGGTGTGTTTCTGCAGATGATGGAAGAATAATTGTAGCCATGCTGCTTCGTAGTAGAAATAAAAACAGAAAATGAAGCTTATCCAAAACAAATAAAAATTTCTTTTCAGAAAACAAATATACAAAAAGTCCTATTCAATTTAAAAAATTAGTAGGACTTTTGTTATTCCCATGACTACCCATCGAAGCCACCCACACAATGTGTACAACTGCAACTCAGGACAGATTGCAGGGAAGGTAATTGAAGATATTTCTTCATTCAAGTCAACACAAAAAATTCTTGAAGTTAGAGACAAAAAAATGTTATTAATGAATACCCTTAGGCAAAAGAATAAAATTTAAGTTAGTAGGGAAAATAGAACAGGAGAGATTTTAACAACATTTCACTGTTTTATAAATTGTCATTCTGTACTCTGATTTGAAATTCTGAACATATATCACTTTATATAATTAAAGAAGGTTTAGCTTAGCAAAAGAAAATTGGATTTCAATGTTTTAATCTATCAATTGAAGGTACTTTTGATCTGGAAATCAGGAAACCAAATTGGGGTACTTCTTTTGACTGACAGAACAGCAGTCAGTATTGAGTGAGCTGACCTAAATTAGCTTTCGTCGCCATCAATGAAATTGGAACAACATAAATAAATGGCCTTCCCCACGTTTCAAAGGGAGGCTATACACAAAAACATGAGCATTAATACACCCGGTTATTAGTATTGCTACTCTAGTAAACCATACCTAGCTGTCCAAGTGTGGAGATAGTTTTGTGCATGTTCCTATGAAAATATCCATTTTTTGAATAATTCATAAAATGCTACCAAAATTGGAATAATTCAAAATATAAAACCAATATTTTCAACAGTAGTTATCCACTGACAATATTACATAATACGCATACTTTACGATAACTGACATTTTAGCAAAAATATGTAAAGAAAGTTGTTCATTTACTACCATTATTCAAAATCTCCTATTTGACTTTCCTCCCAGTTAGTTCTTTGTATCTTATTGGAAATTTCTGTGAAAGAACAAAGATATGTATGTGCATGGAATCTTCATTTTTGCCATTTTTATTGTGGGATTTTCTTATCAGTGAAAGAAGCTATCAGTTCTTGGCTTGTGAAAGTTACACAAGATGGCTTCCAAAATTAAATAGCAGTAGGCTATAAAGGAAGACTATATGTGCATTCCTTTTTCAATATCTTCCTCCTTAATTCTTTTCTCTAAATAATTTTAAGTCTTAAAGGAGTAGATGGATAAATCAGATTAAATAGATAACGTTGGCTTCATGGTTTAAGCTACAAACAAGAAATAAGAAGGGATCTGTATTTGTTACAAGCTAGAGATAACTAGAAAGCAATATAATAGACAGGAAAACCCTCACGAAGAGTTCAGAGTCTGATCATATGAATATCTTTGAGTGCATAAATCCTATTGATTGCATGACGGCTATGCTTTGGCTGCAGCAGATGGCAGGCTGAACTGTATGTGTGAGTGTCGATGGATCTGTCTGGATGTATACACACGTATTTATATATAATTTCTTGAAATCTATGTGACTCTATTGTCAGGGCCCAGCCTTGACAGAGTTCCCATGGTCCAGGGTAGGAACATGACGACTAGAAATATTAAGCAAAGGGAACAGAATGAGAGAAAGAAGAGACAGAAACAAGAACAGCACCAGGAGGGAAATTCAGTGACTACTGAAGTCATCAGTATTATTTTTCCACATGGTTATATACCCCACTCCAAAAGGAGAGATAGGAGGCAGCAGACTTCATTAATGTGATATAAGGAATAAACAGAGCATCCTCAGTCAAGCACGCTGTTGTTTGGACAGACATGTAACGACCACACCCTTAGACCAAGTATCCTGCAGACAGCCACTCCCTAGAACCTACTGCCAATTTCCATTGAAGGAGCAGGAAAAGATTTCAATTCTCTGACCTTTGGTCAAAGTGGAACGATCCACCACTATACTCAAAGTACTAATTAGACAAACCATAGGTCAGGGTCTCTTGTTTGTAGCCCCACCCTTTGTCAACAACTTTGAGAGAGTAAGAATAAGCTCAAACTCTCTGACCTTTAGTCGAGGTTCACAGACTCACATCTGTGGGACCTGGCATGTTATGTTTTCAGTCTTAATTAAGATTTTGTGTTGCTAACAGACTGTGTATATACAACTGTGTCTGCGTTTCTCCTTGCCTCAGTTTTAGAAAATGCAAAAATGGGATCTTTGTGAGTTCGAGACCAGCCTGGTCTACAAGAGTTAGTTCTAGGACAGGCTCCAACGCTACATAGAAACCCTGTCTCGAAAAACCAAAAACAAAAGAAAAGAAAAAAACTTTAAAAAAAACAAACAAAAAAAAGAGAGCAGAGAGATGGCTCAGTGGTTAAGAGCATTGCCTGCTCTTCCAAAGGTCCTGAGTTCAATTCCTGCAACCATATGGTGGCTCATAACCATCTGTAATGAGGTCTGGTGCCCTCTTCTGGCCTGCAGACATACACACAGACAGAACATTGTATACATAATAAAAAAATAAATATATTTTAAAAAAAGAAAATGGAAAAATGGTAATCATGATAATAAAAATGCCCAGTGCAATAGAAAGCTCATCTTCTTTGTAAGGGTTTTTTGTTTTGTTTTGTTGTTTGCTTTTTGTTTTTATTTTTTGGTTTTTGATAAATGGTTTCTCTGACACTTTAGAGCCTGTCCTGGTACTAGCTCTTGTAGACGAGGCTGGCCTCGAACTCACAGATATCTGCCTGTCTCTGACTCCTGAGAGTGCTGGGATTAAGACCATGCATCACCATCACCCAACTTGTAGAGGATTTTGGAGTCTTAGAGGAGCATTCAATATTTCCTATCCCATAGAAGATTCTTTATCTCCAACCAATGACAATCCAATAACATATAATTCATGAAATATTTCAAATACCCTTCCCAAAATGAGACGGAAGCATTTTGATGATATTTTGTCATAAATCTACACACTCCTATGAGTTTGGTTGAATTTTGCATTGCTACTTCACTTTGCTTATCAGAGTTGCAGAATCAAAGCACAAAGAGGGAGTATATATGGTAGGAAAACATTTAATTATATATATGTATATATATATATATGTGTGTGTGTGTATGTATATGTATATATATATGTATGTGTGTGTGTTGTACTTTATGTGATGGAATCTAATTGTCTCATGGTAGCTGGGGTTCCTGCTTTTATATCTATGCCAGATTGACTACATTAAAGCCCTGGGACCTGTGCACCAAGAGAATCAAAGTCATCTGGAAATCTATAGAAATCATGCTTGTGCGCCAGGTCAGCTAGCTTATAGTGGGATGGACAAATGGTGTAGAATCTTGTTGATGTCTGAAGAAAAAAGTCTGTGAGTGCTCAAAGCAAGCTCTTTAGTCGTTTGTGTGCTAGATACTGGGGTGAAATTTATGAAGTTTTATTTATTTGTCAACACACTGAGAGACTGTGTTTTTTCCTGTGCAGTTAGGTGTGACCTTGTGGTTAGGTACGGCAGAAGTTCTAAATGGTCCTTTTCATTTCAGCCCAGCAGTCGCTTGGAACTTGAGTTTGTCTCAGTTAGCAGACTTCTTGGGGATGTGACGCAGTGCTAGCAATGGACTTTAGCAGCTTAGATTCCCTATGTGACTCGTGCAGTGATATTCTACTCCCAACTCCTCTTTCCAGCAGACTTGAACTGTGTATAAAGCTGTGCAAAGGTTCCTCAGTATTAAGTCACTGAGCTTCATAAAACTCTGTTACTATAAACTCTAGAGATTCAAACAGGCACTATCATGTTTTAAGTGTAGGGCTTCAGCTCATTAAAGTTATGAGAATGATCAATAGATAAAACTGACTAGCTTTAGACCATTTTCCTGACTGAGGAGAAGCCATATTCATTCCTTAGGCCTCATTCCATTTCATATTTTTCCTTCTTTGTAACTCCCTCATTCATCTTTCTATTATTAAATTTATTATTAATACACAATTAGGTCCTAGATGTTATAGTTATGTTACTTAATTATTATCATATTGGAAGTAACAGACAATTTAGAAAAAAAAATCTATGGGCCCATATATTTAGATGTGTCATGACCTCTGATTTATGATATTATTTATGAATAACATGAGGGGACATAACTATTGATAAAATTATATCATCTCTTAATCATTTATTGTATTATAATATATTTTTAAATATTTATTTATTATATATACAATATTCTGTCTGCATGTATGCCTGCAGGCCAGAAGAGGGCACCAGACCTCATTACAGATGGTTGTGAGCCACGATGTGGTGGCTGGGAATTGAACTCAGGACCTTTGGAAGAGCAGGCAATGCTCTTAACCGCTGAGCCATCTCTCCAGCCCTCGTATTATAATATATTTAATAATTTTAAAATGTTTGTTTATTTGGTCTTTATTAGAAAAATCCTTTCCTGCTTGAGGGAACATTAGGAATCCCCACAAGTATGATTTATATTTAGGCTCTGTATTCTTAACTATGATTATTATTCCAATCAAGCCATGCTTAGTAGATGTAGATTACAAATGAAGCTTTGATTTCTGAGAAAATTGTACTCATGTGGATAAAATGGCTGGCAATGAATCGCCAGGACGCACCTTCTTACAAATATGTCTCTGAGACATGAAGGCATTACAAAAGCTGTGTGTGTGATCCAGTCAACTCAAGTCATTGACTGTCCATCCAGTGGCTATACATTTTATTTGATAACTTAGGGACAGGGTTCAAAGAAGAAAAGTTAGAGAGACTTCTCATAGGGAAGTGTTCTGTGTCTGGCAACAATATTTTCATTTGATATCCCATGTTTTCTAGAAGCAGTGTTATCTACCAATGTATGCAAGACACTTCTGCTCAAACTCTTTTACATACACATACACAAATTTAAACTAATTTGTTTGTTTAATTATATGTATACCTGTGTGTCTGAGTGTGTGTGGACATTGATATGGTACCCATGGTGGCCAAACTAGAGAATTAGGTGTCCTGTAACTGGAACTACAGGAGACTGTGAGCCACTTAGTGAGAGTGAACTGAACACTCTGGAGGTGTAGTAATGCTTTTAGAAGCTAAGCCATCTTTCCAGTCCCTATATAATATTTTTAATTAGCTTACCACCTGTGGATTTTCTTAATTGTCTGTATATATCATTAGTTTTACTAACATATCCTCTCCTTGTGCCTTCTATCTGCAACTTCGACCTGTAGCCCTTAGAGAATCCCCACCTCTCTTTTTGTTGCCGTCTTTCATAGTTCTCACCCTTGGCAGAGGAACTGCTGTCTCCTTTGGGAATGTGACTTTTTGCAAGTTGCCTGTCCTCAAAAGAGTGGTCCAACACACATACATACAGAGCCACACTAATTGGACTTAGGGGGTTTCTAATAAGAGCAAAAGGAGTATGTGGGCCTGTTATGGTGGCCCATGCTTTTAATTCCAGCACTCAGGAGTCAAAGGCAAATGGATGTCTGGGAAGGTGAGGCCATTCTTCTCTGTATCGGTAGACATAGGGATACTCAAAACAAAGCAAACATACGCAAAAGGCAGATGTGCAGCTGGAAAATGCAATAGGTAAGGAGTGAGGACCATTAGAGGGAATTGGAAGAAGGTAGATAAAATCAAATTAATTGGTTGAATGTATGACATTTCCAAAGACTAATTAAAAATGCTATTTTTGAAAGAGTATTTCAATAGAAAAATGCAAATGTTTCTGAAGAAAAACAGAGTAGTTTATTTGGTTTGTTTCTGTGTTGTTTTGTTTTGTTTTAAAGAGGGAACAATAGTTGAATGTTAGATTTTTTTCTTTAATTTTTACTAATAAAGTATTCACAAATTAAAACATATAAAACAAGTAGCATATTATTAACAGTCATAATTAGCATAAACTTATTTGCTTATGCTACTTTAGCTAACTTAATTTGAGAGTAATAAGAAAATGAGTATTTTCAAGATTTGAGGGTGAGTTTTTAATGTTGTGTGGGCTTCCTCAGAACAACCAGAGATTTCTTTCTTCAATTTTATATTGTTTTTAATATCTGTTCATAGATTTTAGTTTTATGTGTGCCTTAATCTCATACACACACACACACACACACACACACACACAAACACTAACATTGCAGGGGGTAGGGGGTGAGCAGGGCACACAATGTACATAAAACAGAATTATAATTGAGAAAATTAGATCATCTCACATGGAGGTCATCATAAATCCTCAAAAGTATTTCCCAGATTTGTTGACATTTATGATGTCTACAGTACTCAAGAACATAAGTCAATAGGATCAAGATGCTGAGGTTAGCCTACCCTATATTATAAATTCTAAGAGGACCTTGTTCACAGAAACCCTGCCTCCCCTATAAAGAGAAGGTATATTATTGGTCAGTAAGTATGGAACACTTCTCAGAAAGCTTTATGACATTTCAGTTATCTCTATATAAGAAGCAAGGCACTTCATAGCTCAAACCCCTCATGTAAAAACTAAAGTAGTCACTGATCACCCGTTTCAGATATTTGTTGTAATGATTAATTTACTGAATAAGCTCTTACTTGGAATTCAGAGTCTGAGTCATGTGGTATACGGTTTGATAACTCCAACTTTTTTTTTTTAATTTTCCTAGTATCTAGTCAGTACTTAAGAAGAAGGAAAATGTCCAGGAATATTCCATTTTAATTGCTGTTAAAGAATAAAGGACTGCTATCTTCAAATGATCAAATTTTTTATTTGAATCTCTCCATTTGTCCTGCTTATGTTTTAGGAAACAGAACTACAACAATGCCCAATCTGGTTTATCTTCCTTCATCCGTTTTATACTCTTCAATTATTTTAAAAAGGAAAATGAGACCAAGTCAAATCTCATTTGTGGATCCCAGGCTGAGGACCTGGCTCCACCTGTGGCCCTTGCTGGTGCTTGCAGACTGTCCTGGGTGCAGAGATTCTTCTCCAAGCAAACGTGGTGCACCCTCTGCCTACCCACTCACCTCTGCCCAAGCATATTAATCTAATCACTTTCAAGCAATATTTGGTTTTTTGCTTTGTTATTTTTCTTTTCTTCATTTTGGGAAATTTTTTTCCCTTCCATTAGAAAACTTAAAATGTTGCATAATGGTGCAATTCAACTTTCAATTTCATCTCACCTATGGAGTAAGGCATTTCCATTGAACTCTGGCTATAATTCTTTCTTGAACTGATTTGACCTGATTGCTTGATTAAGTCTTGTTTCTTAGCTTCCTTGCTAAGTTATAATGAACACAGCTGTGTTCCCTCTCTGCAGCACATGCACTCAGAAGACTAGCTACAGCTTGGACCATGCAACCTCAAGATGATACAAAGTAGGGCTTTATTTCTTCCTTCATGTTTCTCAAGAGATAGCCAGATTGTCTACCCAACACAGCTCCATGAAACTGATCAGACTAAACCACTCTTGTGTTGGAAGCCTTTTCGTTTCTTAACATTGGGTCAAAGTCCCATGTGGTATCTTTTAGGGAACGTTTTTTCCCTTCAAGTAGAGGGAAGCCATGATAAAAATATACACCTCAAATATCACTGCAATTCTCCCTAGACTATATTTGTCTTTCAATATCTTAGAATAGAATATTCTGCTTGAGAGGAAATGTAAGAAAAAAGGCCATGAATTTGGGAGTTAAATCTGTTGAGTCTACTAATGAGGTCCTACTGAAGGTCACCATGGTGTTTTCCTCTTTCCAGGAGATATTGAAACCAAATCACATCACTCATGCTGAAAATATAGAGATACCTCAGAGTAAAAATTAAAGGGGAAAGCACCATTCCTTTCTTCTTTAAGAATCTCAATCGACTTTGTATTGTAGGGAATTTGTTTAGAGTTTCATAGGGTTAAACAAACATGATGAGAGAAAAATAATTATTTGTGACTATTTAAATATTAATCATCTGTAGTGACAAAATTCACTTGTCAGATAAATAAAACTATTAAGGAATGGAATACATTCTTTTATAATCAAAAGTTTAAACAAATGAAAAGACTAGATATTTGAAAAAAATTTGGAAGCAAGATGAAAAATATAGTTGTCTAAGTGTAGAGAAACTTCCCCTTTCTATTCATACACAGCTTATAGGCTTCCTGTGCAACTAGGAAACAGTAGATGGAGAAACCAACACCTTGAGAAGCACCTATGAAGAGTCTACCCTGGAGGACTGACCAGCATGGATAGAGGTTTAGAACCATTTTTGTTTGTTTGTTTGTTTGTTTTTTGATACTGTTAGCACCCAACTAGTTAGCAACCCATGCTAGTGTAATCCCAACAAACATTATCCCATTATGTTTGAGACCTCAAAGACTCCTGGAAACAAAAGTGATTAAGAGACACAGTCAGTATCTCAAATGCAGAAACAGGACTCAAAAAAATTAATGCATCTGAACAGCTATAAGAAAAGACTGTATCAGTTATATATGCTATATTTTGAGAAATAGCCTAAAACCACATTAGTTTCTTTTACTTTTTGTTGCTGTGATCAAAGCAACTTAAGAGAGAATGTTTCAAGTTATTAGCCATCATGGCAACAACATCAAGGCTATAAGAGCTCAAAGGAGCTGGTAACAAGACACCAACAATGAAGAACAGGCAACAAACAAAATACATACACTGTTACTTTTTTTTCATTTCACATAACCCCTGATCAGGATTTTCCTACAAAAGTTATAATAATCAAGATAACCCTCTACAAATATGTCCAGAGTATTGTGTCCAAGCTAAATCTATATAAATAAATGTAGTCTTCACCTTCCATCAAGGAAACTTCTCTTGCAACAGACAGAGGACACTACAGAAAACTACAACCAATCAAAATGCAGAGTTGTCAAGCCCAGTACCAATGGATGCATCTATATATCCCTCTCACACCTGAGACCCAGGCAGCATTACAGAAGAGGGTCAGAAGGATTGTAAGAGTCAGAGGACTGCAGAGTTTGCTGTGAGATTTTGTCTCCTATAAGATCAGAAGCTATGCCCACATACTCTTAGCATTATAACTGCCCAAACACATGTTGAAAATGGACAACACCAAAAGACTTGCCAATGTCAATGGGCAATAGCCTTTACGATCTCAATCCTGCACAAGGAATTTTTGGCAAATGAGGAAATATGGGAAGAGGAGAAATGGTCATTTCCCAGGAAAGAGCACACCAATTGGTTGTCCAGTACCAAATAGTTAGTCCTGGTTGTTATGATTTACTGTGTGGAACAACATGGTGGATAAGAGACAGATACATCATGCAGAGAAAGCTTGAGTATGGTGAGTTTATTATGTGGGTGTTGGGAGCATAGGGGGTATAGGGTTGGATAGAGAAAGAGGGAGAATAGAGAGATAAAGAGAGAAAGATGGAAGAGGAGAGAGAAGAAGGGAAGGGGAAGTGAGAAGAAAGCTGCTTCTTTAAAGGACAGAGAGAGGGGGGAGGGGAGGGGAAGGAAGGGGAGGAAAGGGAAGGGAAAAGAAGGGAGTTCAAGAGAGTCCAGCTTGCCTCTGCCTCAGAGGGAAGAGATAGATTGGGAGTGGGTGGAGCTTGTCTCTTAAAGGAACAGGGCACAGACAGGGAAGTCCAGCGAAATTGTAAGTAACACTGGTAACATACACATAAGTAACAATTCTATATATTGTTCATAAATGCATATTTATAAACATGCATATATATACATATATATACAATAAATGAAAAAAGAAGCCAAGCATTAGAAGGATAGCAGGGAGGGATATAGGAAAGTTTGAAGAGAAGAAAAGAAAGAGAGAAATGTTTTGATTATATGATAGTCTGACAAAATAAAGTAAAAATAAATAGATGAACAAATACTAATCACCATAAAAGATGATTGGTTTTGTTTGCAGTTCAGCAGATTTATTGTACAGCAGATTAAGCTGTGCTGTGTCTTATGGGCATGTACTGGATGAAGGCAATCATCTTACCACTGAGCTAAACTCTTAGCTTTTTATTTCTAATTCAAACAGTGATTCTGAGAGAGGTATTATTAGCCTTGATCCGTACTTCAGAAACCTGGGATTTGTAAGGTTAATTAATTTGCTCAAGGTCAAACAGCTATTAAGCTAAGGAGCTATGATTTAAATCAGAGCGCATGTCAAATTCATACTTTCACAGAGCTCTTCATCTTTGGAGCAGCAGTCACTCAAGTTGTTAAAGATGAGATCACCATTTCTGTTGTTGCACACGGTTTGATTTCTATTATTCTTGGTACTGACCGAAAGGAAGAAGCTAAGATAGCATTCCTTCCTCAGCACACCAGGCAACTTGCAAAAATACTTGCAAAACTATAATCACTCATAACCTCATAATTAGGAATATGGGATTTTGTTTTCATCACTCCTTGCAAGAATTCCTAAAGAGAAATTAAAATAAAGTATATCTCATCATATGAATAAGGGGATCACTTGAGTGAACCAGCAAGGAGCAGTTTATGGTGATTTCCAAATTCCAAAAGCCCAAATCTTCTTTATTATTAAATTTCCAGTTTCTCTGCCAACTGTTAAGGCCAAGAACAAATGTTGTTCCAATATCCTTTTTTCTCAGTGCAATAATACATGGATAGCCAGTTGATTAGCAGATTATTCCAACTGGTTGTTGGTAAGGATGACACTAATATCATTAATTAATGTAATATTTCAAACTTTGATGCTCCATTTTTAAAACTTAAATGGGTGCTACTGAAACATCTTCTCTTTCCATAAAAACAAATACAGCTTTCTTAGCACACCTAACTCCTAAAACTCACAAGTTATCAGTCTGCTGATCGCCAGAATATTTGCAAGAAGAATACTACCCCCTTCTGATTACTTCTTCCTTTTCTCTTCTTCCTGTGAAGCTAACCTGTCTATGAGACCACCACACACTCTCTTGCAGTCACATTTGCTGTTTATACCTCTGGCACAAAACTCCACTCAGCAGTCGTGTAAATCAACAGCACTATTTCATATTTGAAATAACAGCCCAAGTTGCTGAGTGCTACTATGTAAATTAGAATAAAATCAGCACACAGATTAGACCAGATATTGCAGTTAATAAGAATTGCAATACTCGCCAGTCCCATTAGTTTCTCATATTCTTAAATCTCTTTTTCATTCCTTCTAACTATTCAAAACTTATACCTTACCTCTCCAGCTATTTCAACCCCACACACATAAGTTTTTAGTAATTAGATGGTGACTATGGACTGTCAACTGGAAAGGATTGTGAACTACCAAAGAGGCAAGCCACTGGGCACACCTCTGAAAGATTTTCTTGGTTGTCCTTTGAGGTAGAAAGACTCACTATGAATGTGGACATCACTATTCCAAAGGCTGGAGTCCTTGACAACAGAAAAAGAAAAAGTTAACTAAAAAGGACCAGTCATCCACCTCAGCGTCCTCAAGCTTGGCTGCCATGCCTTCCCTGTCATGGTGGAACTAACATTTTTAGATTGTGAGCCAAAGTAAACACTTTTCTTAAGTTTCCTATGCCTGGTTCTCTCTCTCTCTCTCTCTCTCTCTCTCTCTCTCTCTCTCTCTCTCTCTCTCTCTCTCTCTC
>JAQHUG010000584.1:226037-236538 GCA_028555095.1 Dicrostonyx torquatus | reverse complement strand
CCCCACCTATACATCCTGCCTGGCTACTGGCCAGTCAGTGTTTTATTAAACTAATACAAGTTACAAAACTTATTATGTACAAGAGCTTTGTCTCACAGCAACATAGTGTGGGAGTGTGTTCCTGCATGATGTATGTGTCTTGACACGTGTCATGACACATGTGGAAGCCAAAGAACTACTGTATGGAATTAGCTCCCTCCTTCCACTTTTGTGTTTGTTCTGAGAATCAAACCCAGGTGAGCAGGCTGGAAGGAAAAGCACCTTTTCCCACTGAACAATCATTCCCAAGCACACATATCTCCTACTGCCCCTTTCTTTTTGAGCCAATATCACTTTGGACCAGGCCTTTAATAATTTAGTAGACTTGCATTTACACTCTGGTATTCTGGATATAAAAGGGTTCACAACCTTTCCTTGTCCTCAAAAGAGACATTTTAGGGGAACACAACCAACATATGAGTAGGAGAGTCCAGTAAAAAATATTATTCAGTGCACAGGGGACAGAGAAAAAAATGTCAGGTCAAGCCATGGAGGAAGCATTACATCTCAGACCTGACTGACATGCCCCTTGAGCTGCATTTTACAGTATCAGATGTCTGTTCTGCTTCCAGGTGCCTTTCCTGCCACCATGTCAAGTAAAGTTCAACCCACTAAGACTTCACCAGGCTGCTAGTTTGATTTAATTCTGAGATTTCTTTATTGTGACAACAAGAGTACAGGTGTAGATGGGTGAGCACAAGCCAGAAAGTGCAGAGCAAGGCAGGAACTTGACCGTGTCAGGTGCCTGTCCTTACAATGGGCTTGCACGCTGCTCGATAACCAACTGAGGCTTCACAGAAAAAGCAAAGGCAGCGCCCTTCTCTTCCCTTCACTGAAAGCTAGCTAGGTACAGAAAGCATGTTTTACAAGAAGGAATGCAGGTCTTACAAAGAGGAAAGGAACTGTTCATGTGTGACTGCACTACTTATATGTGTTTGGCATTGAAAATTTTTAATAGATGGATTAAATGTGATAGGAAACACTGAAGTGTGACAAAAGCAAATTCCTAATATTAACATGTGTGATATTCTCACTTCAGAATGAAATTTTTAAGCTTTAGCAATTGTTAAATTCTCAAAAACTGGATTAGTTTAAATGAACATCCATTCATTTCTTTATTTTGCAATTAGTGTGTTAAATCCTATATTATTTAAGTTAAATTGCTAGTATTTTCTTGGTTATTTAAAACTTGCTAGTGTTGCTATATGTTTGCAGGTTAAAACCTTGTTCTTATATTAAACTGAAATTTTTAATAGAGCAGATACAAATGTTTTCTATACCTTTAAATGCTTATTTCTAAGAACTGTGGTAAGAGTTGTGATTAATATATATTCATTAACATAATAACTTTTTGATACATGAGAGGTGTGTGAAACATGTTTTTGAGGCAGAGGTCTGAATCTTGTAACACTGAAGTATTAATTTTCATTGTTGATAACCGATGAAACATTACAGCTTTGCATCAACTGCTGCCTGTCAATAGAATGTGAAGCAAATAATTTTGAGTGAGATCCACAAAATGTGGATCTCAGCACGGACTTGACAGGCCACCTTCTTGTCCAATTTATTCAATCCATTTGGTCTTGATGATGTGAGCCACTCAAGCTGGCAGCTGGCAATGTTTTGAGCACGTCCCAGGTCTGCAGCTCAATCAGGTGCTATTTAGAATCCTGTTGTTCTAGATCTATGTGAGAGAAGGGTGCTGTCACTATCAATGTCTATGTAGAAAGGAACAAAGTCAATGAATTTCTTGCAAAACTTATTTTATAACTTTCTCAGAACAGGTTTTGAATAGCTAATTGTCTTCTACTACTCATTAGCAGAAGTGTTGTCTTAGGCCAATGGGACCTAGCTCACCATTAGAGTATTTGTTCCTACAGGAGCCGTCTACAATGCATGGAGTGATCACAACAGAGAAATCAGCTGTAATTCAAGCAACAGTTAGCCGCCAAAAGTTGAAATTAAATGAGTACCTTAGCTGTCATTCAAATGGGATTTTAAAATTTTAATTTGTGAATATCAAGAGATGGAAATTAGAGTATTGTGCGATTGTTATCTCATGGCGTGTTCTAAGAGATTTCTACATGGAGCTGTATTCTTAGGTTTATGCTAAAACTTTGTAGACTCCATGTCATACAAAGTTAGAAAATTTGTTCATTTTAGTAACCTTAATTTCAAATATGGTATTTCCCTGTGAAATTCATTCATTACAATTTAAAAAAATAATTAGACCTTACTTACTTCAGATTTACCTTAAAATACACAGTCAGCACATGAAGAATAATTGTTATGATTCCACTGAATTGCCCTGGTTCTTTCTGCATGCCATGCCACAATGTAGATATGAGAAGAGTCTTATTTACAGGCGTCTTAATTATGAAATATGAATAATGTCTCTAGCTTTACTAAAATACTAGCAACAAACTTTATTTTCTCACATGAAAAAAAAATACGAAGACAGAATGACCATTAACTTCAATGAGCCTGGGGCACATAAAACAAGTGTTCAGTAATCAAAATAGCAAACAAGCACCTGGTCTTAATGAACTGCTAGGCTAGAGGTAAAAATAACAGCACAGTACCCTATCCAAATGCTTAGTGTTCTAGCGGAACAAAGCACAGGGTGCTACGACAACAAAATGAGATCAGCAAACTGTCAAGAGAGGTAACTCCTTAAACACATCTTGGAGGATGCTGAAAGGAGACAAAGCAAGGGAGGGAAAGGGTAAAGTAGGTAACAGACTGCAGATGAAGGGACCAACTTGGCACAATGCAAGTAAGAGGCGGAGAAGCTTGGGAATTTGGGTAATGAAGATAAAGTGAAGTATGGAGCAATGTAAGTAAGAAAGCAGCATGGGATCTTTAGTGTAATCATAACTTTATTTCATTATTCCTAATCTCTGCAATATGGGTTAATCATTTACCCCACATCTACAGCTCCAGCTAAGCAACATATTCAGTGTGAGAAATATTTATACACACACAGACATTTCCCTTTATTTTTAGCAAGTTTCTTTACATTAAAATAATTAATTTAGTAACATAACTATACTGAGATTCAATATTACTCATTTCACATCAATAATAAGTCTTTCTTCCTCTTTATCCAATTAGCTTCCTGAGAATGTTTCCAAACAGGAGCACAGATCTGTCAGTAATACATGACCTCAGCACATATTGCCTTACAAGATCATTTAATTTGCTATAGGATTTTCCCCAGAAAGTGTTTTGTTCCTTCAGTTAACCTTTATTTGCTGTCATTCTCATAAGCCATAAATCATAATCAATTTGTGTCTTAATTCTTTTTACCTAAGTGAGTCAGCTAGGAACCTTAACTCCTAACAGGAAAGTTTTCAGATGAGCATTTCAGCCCAGATATCTTCATGCCAACCTTCTCTGCAGCAACTGAACCAAGAGTTTTTACCATCTATATCTGTCTGTTTGTCTATGTATTTGTCTGCCTATCTATCTATCTATCTATCTATCTATCTATCTATCTATCTATTTATCTGTCTAGCTATCTTCTAGTTATGTGTCCATTATCATCATTGAGGAAGGCAATAAATCAATTTTATGTATGCATATTAATAAATCATACAAAAAGAAAAAAATGTTTATCATTGTTCCTCTTTGGAGAATTTACACACACACACATTGAAACATAAGCTATGGGCAAATTATTATGTATAAAGAAAATCTCTCAATTGCCTGATGCAACATGGATATTCAGGAAAGTCCATTCAATGACCTGGAACTAGAGGACTGATAATAAAGAATCTGCTGTGTAGCCATGGGAACCAGGAGTACCAAGGACAGGAGACAACAGATGTTCACATTTATTCAGCCCAACACAGGAAAAGAAAGTACAGTCCTTCTCCACCTCAGTACTGAATTCAGGATAATTCTGGTCTGATGCTCCCTCACATTGGGGAGGGCCATTTCTTTTACTCATTCCTGTCATTCAAATAATAGTCTCTTCCAGAACATTGTGCAACACACCCAGAAACGTTTTCTCATTTTATCCTGGTATCTCATGACATGAACCCACAAAGTTTAACAGCTCAGAACCTGTGATACAAAGGATTCTGAAACTTTGGAGATAACTAAGATATCCAGTCTTCCTACAACGTAGTGCACCATAGCATTTCATTAAAATGAAAGGCAACATCCTTTAATCCTGCAGTATGGCAACAACACAAGAAAGAACAAAATCTTTTCATTGTGTTCACTATCCCCCATATAATGTCTCCAAAACTAAGTCCAGATTTTACTGTTTACTCCACTTAGCATCTCATTCAAGATCTTGTTTGAAAATAAGACAAGTTCTCATTAACAGATTCCTGTAAATTTGCCCTGTCTAATTTCAGGTAACATCAGAGTGATCTAACTCAACTTTAATGGACAAAAGTAATTTGAAACAAATTATACACAAGGGTAAATGCATACATTGTACTGGCTGGGTTTGTGTGTCAACTTGACACAACCTAGAGTCACAAGACTAAGAAGCCTTGGTACAAAAAATGCTTCAAAGTGATCCAGCTGTAAGAGATTTTCTCATTAAGTGATAATGAGGGAGGGCCCAGCCCATTGCGGATGGTGCCATCCTTGGGCTGTTGTTCCTGGATTCTATAAGAAGGTGGGCTGAGCAAGCCATGGAAAGCAAACCAGTAAGCTCCCCTCCATGGCCTCTGAATCCACTTTTGCCTCCAGGATCCTGCCCTGTCTGAGTTCCTGTCCTGGCTTCCATCAGTGAGAACAGCAATGCTGAAGTGTGAGCCTAATAAACTCTTTCCTCTCCAACTTACTTTTTGGTCGTGGTGTTTCATCACAGCAATAGAAACCCTAGCAAAGACATATATCTACACAAGCCCCCAACATATACGCACCAATTCCTTATTCTACCAATGCAAGGTGACAGCATTTGTTAGTTTTTATTGAAGTGAACAGTAATATACAAATATTATGGTCTCCTGTCAAAGTGATTTTGTATATAATGCCTCTAGCAATATAGCTGTCAGTTTTATGATATATTCTACGCATCTGTCTATTAGATGACAATTTGGTATGATCTCTTGATGAGGGCTGTTCTGGATAGTTTTGTGTCAATTTGACACAAGCTAAAGTCATCTAAGATGAGAGAGACTCAATTAAGAAAATGTTCCATAGGTTGGACTGTACAAAACCTGTAAGAAATTTACATTATTAGTGATTGATGGGGGAGGGTCCAGGCAATTGTGGATGGTGCCATCCCTGGGCTGAGCAAGCCATGATGAGAAGCAAGCTAGTAAGCAACACCCCTCATAGGCCATGAGGTATCAGCTCCTGACTCCAGGTTTCTGTCCTAATTGAATCTCAGCCCAACTTCCTCCAATGATGAACAGTAATGTGGAACTCTAAGCCAAACAACTCTTTCCTTCCCAGTTTGCTTTTGGCCATGATGCTTCATCAAATGAATAACAACTCTAATTAAGACAGGTATTTCTGACCCACTATTTTAGGCTAATTGTTTTCACAGTCACATGCTCAACATCCTTCCTTACAATGCAAGTATTGTGACAATTCCTCTGCCCTGGGAAGGCCCTGCATCTAGCTCTAATTAGACACCTAATAAGTCTAAACATATATGTGTGCCCTTTGTTCATTTTTTAAGAAGGATTTTTATTTATTTATTCTTTGAAAATTCTACACTGAATTCTGATCATACCTACCCTCAACTCCCACTGTCACTCTGCCGCAGATATCTCTAATATATTCCCCTGTCTCCCTCATCTTGTCTCTTTCGTATTTCAATTTTTTAAACACATTTCATCCAATTAGTGTTGCCAGCTGGAATGTTAATTTATCTTGTTGGTTTCATCTTGTGCAGGTAACCATAGCTGCTGTGAGTTAATGTCATGTAAGAAGACAGTATTTTTTAATGTAAGAGGAATGATTTTTAATCATAGTAAACCTATACGCATAAAATCTGGACAATATTTTTCAAGAGATCATTGCTTTAGAAATAAATTGGCAAAAATGAACTATTTTATCAAATTAATGAACACTTTATGTCACTAATCTGAAACAATAATAAATGTGAACTAAATTTAATTGATGATTACTTATATTTTTCAGCTCATCGTTGCTTGCCTTCTTTCTAAAAATAAACTCCCTAATTGCCTGAAAACTTATGACTTACTCTGGAATAGATGCTTGGTCTTTTAGATCAATGGCATTAGTCTGATTAAATGCAATAAAAACATTGAGAGGGAGGATAAAATTATTGTAAATTTTAAAATAATGAAAATATTTGCTCTGACATCTGTGCTACTTAAAAATTTCCATTAGTCTCAGTTGTGATTTCCATTGCACATCAAGTTAGACCATGCTATATTTGGATCAACTGAACCTGGATTGATACTATTGCCTTTGGAAAACAGAAAGGCAGAAACTTTATGTTTTGATTGAGAATCTTTGGTAAACTTTTGGGAATTATACCATGACATACTACATGTGAAGTCATTGAAAAAAATATCTACAGTATAAATGATCTCTGGAAACTTTGGAGGATTATACCATGACACATTACATATTCAATTACTGAAAAAATATATACAGTAAAAATGATTGAACCTATAGATACTTTTTCCTAAGAATTTTACACCACATATCTTATTGATGAGCACTGAAATTGAAGTGTAACTCAAATATTTGTGTGTGGAAAGCCTGGTATCAAATCTGTGCAACAAAGCAATCAGCAACCTGCAGGAGATAGTCTCTAAGGGGCAGAAGTCCAGCCACTGGAAGCATATCCCTGAAAGGATGTGGGAACCACCAATCCCTTTCTTTTTGCTTTCCAGTTGTTTTGAGGGGAGTCACCATACTTTGTAGAATATTACCACATACCCAAAGCAACAAGATAAAGGAGTCATAGACAGAAACCTCTTCAAACATGAGACCAAATCACCCTTCTTTGCTCCTGTAAATTCTCTGAAGTATCTGTCACATAATATAAGAAATATCAACTGCATGAGATGATTTTATTAAAATACATTTCATGATACAATTATTTTTGTAATTAAGTACCTAATAGTAACTTTTAATTAGTACTTCTAATGGGTTATAGTATTTATATTTTGTAAATAAAAATGATATATCCTATATTTAAAAAATTGTTCCTGATTTAAGAAATAATTCAGATATTTTTGATCAAAAAAGAAAAAATGAGAATTCATAATAATAATACTAATTTGCTTAATAATATATTCATAAAATATCTCACTTCATCCTTCCATTTATGTTACTTTCCATGCCCAAAATCTAGGTTCCTCATAAAGATTGCTATATACGTACATTTATGTCTATGCATACATATATACAAGATCGAAGCTGAACAATAGAAAGATATTGATAAATAAATGTCCTTTAAAGGAGAGTTTGCAAAAGAAAAAAAAATGCCTAAGAAAAAATGTTCATCATCTCTAGCATTTAGGGATATATTAATTAAAACAATTTAAAATTTTTATCTTACCCCAGTTTGATGTGGGAGTGTTTTCCTGTATTTTGTATTACTCTTATTGGTTGAATAAAGAGCTGCCTGGCTTATAGATAGGTCAGCCCTTAGGTGGGTGGAGTAGACAGAACGGAAGTTCTGGCAGAAGAAAGGAAGTGAGTCAGATGCCATGAGGCTCCCGTCGGAGATGGAGGTACCTTAGGACCGTCCAGTAAGTCCCCACCTCGTGGTGACTTACAGACTTTTATAATGGGTTAGTTTATGAGGTGAGGGCTAGCCAGGAAAAGGCTAGAGATAACGGGCAAGGCAGTATTTAAATGAATCCAGTTTGTCATGTGGTTATTTCGGGTGCAGGCAGCCAGTGGCTGAGTGGGCCAGTGGCTGGCAGCTGGGGAACACAGCAACACACCCCTCTTCCCCCACTTACAACATCATGTCAAACATCAACAAAACAGCCTACAAAAATTGCTGGAGGAGTGGGGAAAGCAACTCATCATTCAGTGCTGATAAGATGAGATTGTAAACTGGTGCAGTCACTATGGAAATCAGTGCAGAGAGTTCTCAAACTCTAAAAATAAACATACTGTACGACCCAGCTATACCACTCGTTGGCATATGAAAGAGTCGAGTATCCTGCTGAGCAGACATGTGCTCAGCCACGTTTATTGATGCACTATTCACAATAGCCAGCAAATGGAAACAAACTAAATGTCCTTTAACTGATGAGCGGCTGCTGAGAATGTGATAAATATACACAATAGGATACTGTTCAGCTGTGAAGAAAAATAAAATCTGACATTTCTGTGAGACACAATTTCAGAGCAAACTCCTTGTTCTTCTTGCTCTCACAGTCTTTCCCTCTTTCCCTGCATCTTTGGTGCCCTAAAGTATCACCAATATGGCTGCCTAAACATGAGCCAAGAACATGCCAATGGACAGAGGAAAGCCCAGGTGTCCTCAACCCTAACACAAAGACCTACAAGCTTCTAAGTGATTTTGAGAGTAGAAGAAACAGTCTTCCCCAGGGAAAAGCATACAAACTGGTTACACAATAGCAAATGGTTAGCACTGGAAACATTCATAAAACTAACATTCAGACCAAACAGATTGTACTTAGGAATAGTATATTTTTGTAACAACAATTAGCAAACAAAGAGACCATGAATTTGAAAGAGATCAAGGAAGAGGATATGGAAGGAGAAAAGATAAGGACAGGATGATTTGATTATATTAGAATTTCAAAACGTAAAAGTAATAGGAGAAAAGATGGCTGCTCACTCACTTATATAGTCTCCCTGAGAATTTGACAATGTGTTCTTTAGAAAGTTAGTCTCTGTACCATAAATGTGGCCTAAAAATTCTACCTCCAATGCTAATATACTGACCTGATGCATTTTAAATGTGTGATTAAAAAGTATGTGCTACAAACTAAACAGATAAATTTTTAACACAACTTTGGTTGTTCCTCAGCTCACTAAGAGACCAATTAGGTAGGAGAAAGTCACAGATTAAGATTGTACCAATGTACAACACTATGCAGCAAGGTGGGTTATGCCTCAAACACATTAACACAGCATTTTAGCATTCTGTGAACTCTAGCAATAAAGAGAAGCAGGTCATAGGCTGAGTTCCAAAGTACTAAATATTTTATTTCACTTTCCTTTGAATAACAACTTTCAATTGACATAGGTGAAACTCCCCATTACTTCATCACTTTAATTTTTTTTTTTTGGTTTTTCGAGACAGGGTTTCTCTGTGGCTTTGGAGCCTCCACTGGAACTAGCTCTTGTAGATCACGCTGGTCTCAAACTCTCAAACTCACAAAGATCCACCTGCCTCTGCCTTCCGAGTGCTGGGATTAAACATCACTTTAATTCTGAGACTCAAGTTAGCATCTCTAACAGTGAAAGATCAGCAAAGTGAGGAAGAATGTGGTACCAAGAATGGCTTTCTGTTTTTTCATCTCCCTCTTCTGGTCATCATATTTGCACCTAAATGATAGCTTTTTTTATCAGAAAAAAAAATCTGAAATATATTTTAGGTTTCTTTTGGTTTTGCTTTTAGAAACAGGAGAAGAAGAAAAGGGGGAATGAGGAAGGAATCATGAAACTGTCTTTATAGATCACCATCCAACTAAAGCCATTTCATCAGGCTCTCATAAAATCTGAAGTTAAATCAGCTGACGAGAGAAAATTCTACATGCAGAAAACTGAAAATGCTTTTCTAACAGGGTCAACTTTTTAAAAATGATGTGATTTTATTATGGGTTAAGGGCCAGTTATTTTACTCTATGGCTGGTAAATCTAAAGATAACTTGTGACATTTTCTACTTACCAATTTCACTATGTTTAGTGATGTATATAAGTTCTAAAAGATAATGGGTATCATTTTCATACTGCATGAATGTATTTTGATTTTTTTAACCCCTTATATTATCCTGGACTGCTTCCTCTGCCTTTTTGTATCTTTTCCTCTTTCCAAATAGCTCTACTTCTTTATTTAAAAATTATTAATTTTATTGAAGAGTTTATTTAACTATATGAAGAATTTTACTTCTTTTTACCTCTATTACCATGTCTCATCTTCCATCCTCCAACTAAAACCATTCTTCACTTCATTTTTAATATTCTAGTATCTATATTTCATCTGTGAAACAATCTAATACATTCTCCAAATCTTGAAAAGTAAAAAAAAATACATTAGTAATTATTTTCAAAAAATAGTCTTAATTGTTTTGTGACATATTTATCTTTTAAGATTAGGAGAACTTGCTTAACATTTAAGAGGACAGGAAGGTCACTGGGGCTTAGTGACTACCAACCTAGCTACAGGTTCAGTGAGAGACTCTGATTCATATGAATAAGGTGCAGAGCAACAAAACAGGGATCTTATGCACACCTCTGGCCTCTACATACATGCACAGGTGTGCACAACCACATATATGCAAATGCCTGTGTACAGCGCTTACAT
>JAQHUG010000584.1:187088-207834 GCA_028555095.1 Dicrostonyx torquatus | reverse complement strand
TATAATTTCCTCTGAAATAAAACTTCCATACATGCAATAAACACTTGGGGCCACAAGAAGAGAAAGTCACAGCAGTTTGTTGATTGACAGTGGCCATGTCATTTGTGGGTGTTCTGGGTGCTGTGTGTGGAAATTATAGTAAATGGGAAAAAATTGGAGAATTTATCTTACCCACTGTCCCCTCCAAGGTGGTTGCTTCAGGTAACACCAATTATAATAACAAGGAGTCCCTTTTAAGTTCAGGCAGGTAAACAATGCTACTCTGCAATGCTTCCATCTTGTTACACACATTGTTTATTTTACACTTTGCTCCAGCTTACTGGATATAAGCTATGGAATAAAGTATTTAGTCTTAAGTATTGTGTCTCTGGAGCGCCTTTTTAGAATAAAGCAATAATATTTAATATTAAAGTAGAAAATATGAAACTATAGGAAGAGGTTGTTTTAAAGTAAGTTTATGATTGCAAATTAAATATAATAAATTTTATATATTGTGTTTACACCTTAAATGCTTTAATTTTATTTTCAAATAAAATCTAAAATGTATTAGAAATTTAACCTGCCTCTTCTTTTAATATATTCTATCTTTATGAACTAGAGCCTACTAACATACGGCCTCAGGAAGATATTTCTCTCCTTTCTATATCTACAAAATTATTTTTACAGTAATGTATTCAGATCTACAAAATTACAATTTGGTTCAATTAATTCATTTTTAAAGCAAGAGAAAAATTAGACATAATCATTTTCCTGCCTCTAGTCCTTGAAAATCTAGACAATGTAAGCAACAATGTATATGTTGTGTACATTTCTAATGGAACTCAGAGTCATGGCATCTGAACACAACTTCAGGGCCTAAGATCATAACAGAGGTAAAATGATGAAAATCCTTAGTGTTGACTACATTTATACAGGAAAATCTTGATGGGTTGCACTTCCACAGCATTACACTGATTACAATCCTTGTTTTTGTTCATGGATGATTAAGCAGTTAATAATGAAGTGAACATTTCTCTATTATTGTAGTAAGTATGATAATACTGATGATTATACTGATGTAATTATTTTGCCATGGGATCTCTATTTTGCTCTTATAACCTTTAATATATAGCTGCTTGAAATATTGTAAGTGAATGCTCTTTGGTACTGTAAAAAACTTATACAAACATAAACTAAACATGACATAAAACTTAATAGAATATAATCTACCACAAGCTCACAATTGTAAATTATTGTTCACAGGAAAGGCAATATATTAAAGCCAGGAAAGCCAATAAAATTATAAAAATGCAAAGCAGAAATTATTAGTTTCTAGCAGAGAATACAGTTATTCAATGTCTGGCCCATACTGGTAGTTAAACATTTTAATTGAACATTCTTATCATCAAGTTCTTAACAAATACATATATATCACATAGTGCATTAATTTCTACTTGGTGTTAAACTTATAATATGAGAGCTTTGGTACATTTTATACCAAGACAATATTGGATAAGCTCTCATTATGAGGAAAGGGTCTCTCACCAGTGTGTGCCATCCAACCGATGGGACCACTGTCACTCTCTGCTTCTGAGCATGAATTACTACCACTAGAGATGAGAATAAAATCTAAGCCTGGTCTGTATTAGATTTACACTTAAGATTCATATATAACATTTATTATGTTTGACTCGGTGAACACTTTTTGAAAAGTGAAATTCAGCACACTACTCACACTTGCTTTGCAAAGGACTATATCACCACTCAAGTTAACAGTCACAGGACAGTAAAAGAAAATCTTGAAGGGAAAGTTAAGTTTCCATATGAAGTTGCTGTATTCAAGTAGGGAAGTTGGTGCTAATTACCATGTGTCTTTCTAAATATTATTTCTTGTTTGTAAAGATGGTCACATCCTCTGGTGTTGAATGCTGTGTTAAATCAGGAAGCACTTGTGGAGTCTGGTTGCTGTGAGCAGCTCTAAGTACCCCTTGTCTCATTGGAAAGAGATTGCATTCATCAGTGAGTCAGAGCAACAACCAAACCGTCTCAGCTGTGCTACCAAGAAGGGCAAGACTGAAAGCTAAAAGTCAAAAGCAAACGCTCCACTATTTCAAAATGAATTTGGATCTTTCAGTGAAAATCTTCAGAAATGAGGGTATTTACAATGCGAATTTTCCTCAGCAAACATTACAAATAATGCTTTTATTAATTCTTTGAGATTTTTATACAGTGTAGTTTGATCAAAGTCGTCTTCCTCCTCAACTCCTCTCAAATCACCTCATCTCACTATCCACCCTACTTATATTCTCTCTCTCTCTCTCTCTCTCTCTCTCTCTCTCTCTCTCTCTCTCTCTCTTTCTCTCTCTCTCTCCCATTGATTGAGTCCAATTCATGTTGGTTACAGACTGGGAAGAGAGCCTGACCTGGACTGTAGTCAATATATCAAGTGTCACACTATTGAAGAAATAGACTCTTCTCCTACCAACAACCTCATGACAATTCCTCAGCTAGGGGACTGTATGTCCCACTCCTCTTCCCAATGCTGGGATTGCATCTGGTTTGAGCTTGCACAGATCTTATCACATTGTCATAGTTACTATGAGTCCATATGAACATGTGTCATGTTGTGTCTGTAAAACAACATTCTTGAAGTCATCCACCACTTTTGGCTCTGAAAATATTTTTATTCCATTTTCCATGTAGTTTCCTGAGTCTTTAATGAGTAGAGTGTAATAGGGATATTACGTTTAGGGCCAACCACTCCAAAGTCTTACTCGGTATGTGTTATCTAATTGAGGGTCTCTGTATTAATTGTCATTTACTCCAAGAGTTTCTATGATGACATTTGAGCAATGCACTTATCTGTGGATATAGCAATAAGTCACTAGGAGACACTTTGTTGTTGTGTCCACTTAGCAAGGTGAAAGTAGTAGCTTCTCCCCTAGGGCTGATGATTTGCTTAGCCACAGGTTTGGAGCTTCATTATCAGTGTGAAGTTTAGGTCCAATTTCTATATTCTGTTTTCATTTCCTTGAAAGAGGCCCTCTTTCTCTCATTAGAAACTTTATTAAAATATTAAATTATTTCCATTAAGCTTATATGAGTACATGTCTATGAGTGGGTATGTACACATGAGTGCAATTCCTGGGGAGGCCAGAAGGTGGTGTCAGGTTTCCCTGGAACTGGTGATACAAGAGGTTGTGAGACTCCCAACATGAGTGTCATAAATGGAAATAAATCTTATAAACTTTCCTTCCAAAGAAAACCAAAGCTCTATACATCTCAACCTAAGTCAATTTCTTCCCTCATTTTCTAAGAGTGATTCTTCTAGTATTAACCTAATGACATATTAATGACAAGATTTCTGTTTTCCATCACATATAGTGATTGTTTTGTGTGTAATACATTGTCTAAGATTTCCTTAAGATTACAGCTTATGATACTGTAGTGATGGTGAAGAATTATGCTATAGAAAATAATGCCTGAGTTGTTGTGGTAAATTTGTGTGTGTGTGTGTGTGTATGTGTGTGTGTAATCTTTGTGTCTTTGAGGTTCACATTATACATGAGTATTACTCATTCTAAAAATGAAAGCCGCTTTTGCTACTGTCTTCACAGAGAAGAATAAAATACTGCTTTAAGAAGTCACTGGATCATTATGATGTATTTTGAATTTTGTATGACCTGGATTTGTTTCATAAATTCTGTTTCAATATTTGCTAAAGGGGATTCAAGCTGACCTCCTGCCACATTAAGGATCCTTAAGAAAGGTTGAATGGCCTTGCCTTAGAGTTTTAACAAAATTTAATTATGTATGAGTAAGAGTGAACCAGGCCTCAAAAGACTCCTAGGTCAAAAGAGCAGAGAATTCCTCTTGGCTGGAAACTCCAGGGTCTTGGAAGTGGTGATTTTGTCGGGGCATGCTCTTTCTTTGGACTTTCCTCTTGAGTTTTTTGTAAATCTGAAGAGAAAAGGCCCTCACGCACAAAGTTACTACTACTGGCATTTGGAAAAGGACTATAGACATGGTAGGAAGGTGTTTCTGCTTGAGGTAAAATATCCTAGATAAGGTTCTGTTTGTGAGAGGTGCTGAGAAGGCAGGGTGAGCATTGGAATTGCCCTAAATAGACTGATTCTACCTCACTAAGTACAGCTTTGTCTTAAACAGTTAGAACAAAATATCTCTTTGTTTCAGGATAGATGTTCACGAAAGATATAAAGGTACAAAGAATAGAGAGTTTCAAAAAGGCAAGGGATAGAGAGCTTCAGAGAATAGGGGAATTTAATTTTTCATGTGACCTAAATTCTCTGTTTTCCCCTTCATAAATCTTTTCTAAAATCTACATTATTCACTAGTGCTTTGCAAAATAGGGTTTTTTTATGTCATAAAAAAACGTTATTTCAGTGTTAGAGCAAAAATAGACCTTGCCTCCAGAACTACAACCGTGGCTGAGTTAAATGTAGCACAAAATACTGAAGTTGATAAAAAGCAGCAAAGATGAATCGTTAAAATAAAACTCTGAGTGTGTGGAAGAGCCGTGAGCTGGAACCTCTCTTAGCCTGCATAATTATATTAGAAGCTTTTCCTAATAATTCCCGCTGGCAGGCACAGTGTATGGTGTCACCAAAATTGCCAATAGCTCTCCTGAGAAGCCTGCAAGTGAGTCAAGAAGCAGAAGGATAACAGAACAAGATGGCTACACTGTTCCTCCAGCTTTGCCACACAGGGCACTACACATACCTAAGCCCTTTTGAGCTCAAAGCATTTTGTTTGGAAAATTCCTAGTTGTAAATTCTCTGACTTTTTAAACTGTTTTTACAAACCATGAAATATCTTTAGTAACATCTCTTTGATGTGCAAATATCAATCGATATAGCACCCTCATCTCTCCAAGGTCTGCGTGGAGTAGGAGACTAACCTGAATGGGTATCAATTAGTAAACACTTGGCCTCCTCCAGAGAAACACATGTGCACACTAGAATTGATATGCTCTGCAAATCCCACTGGTAGCCTCACTCTTAATCTTCTCAGCTATTTTCTACTGAGACTAGACATACTGAGAACTCTTCCCCTGGGTTTCAGCTGAAGTCAGTATCCAGACATAGTCTGTCCTCCTTCTCCTGACGCTTCCAATGAAATGAGCACAAAATCACTGTGCCTACACTTCTCAGCCAGTGTTTTTCTTGAGTAATTGACAACTAACTCTGGAGTAAAACCACAAACTGACATGGGGAAAATGTGCTAAAAACAAGTGAGAAAATAACCATTTACTACAAAGCTTTTGTTTTTAAATACTTGCTGAGATGTAGTCTGGATAATAGGTTATTTTTAGGGGTTATGAGTTAAGAGCTTTTAAATTCCCTAAAAATCTCTATTTCTGTAGGAAATGAATATATTCCGGGTACTTCATAAATGAATAGAAATTTATTGACTCATGATTCTGAAGGCTTAAAGTCCAAGACAAAGGGACTACTTACAGAATCATCTCAAAGCAAGAGCAGAAGGAATTGGGGAGCAATGGTAGGGTCCAGAAGATTCTCGTTTGTAAGAAGCAGTGTATTTGAAAATTTTACTTTGTTAATCTAACCTTGAATGCTATCCATATATTCAGAATTCCTCTAATGAATCTGCAATTCTAGAAGATGTCAAGTGGCAAACTTTGTACTTTGTATTCACAACTTACATAAATCAAATCCCATAGGGAAGGAGTTATTGTGATGTGTCTATGGGGCTTTGAAAACCACAAATTGAGTGGTATCCTGACCAGACACAATGAATTCGTATCCTAGTGACCACCAAACCCAAAAGCACAAAGAGAAGATAAGACTGGATTAACAAACCTCTCTGCAGCAAGTAGGAAAGTTAGATGGCTATTTCCAAACCATGGTCTCCCTAAGACAAGACATAGATGTTAGTTAATGCTGGAAGCCTGTGTGTATTATACAGCCAAATTCAGTGAAAACACCAGTCCCTATTCCCAGCTGTGCTCCATTTCACTACTTCCTCTGTTAATTTGCACTATCTTAACTATTTTTCTTTTTTATTAGTCTTGTTTTTGTATTTCCTACTCAACTTTATTATTTTCACTTCATTTTAAAATAATCTTAACCCTTGAATCAATGCAAGTATTAGAACTCACAGATTGCCAAATAATACTGTGGTTGTAAAATGAAGAAGAACTTTCAAAAAACATAAATAATCCTGGAACTACACTTTCTTAAGATGATCTTTGTTTGTGATTTTATGAAGAACTGTAAATGAATGCCTGAATGTATCTGCCATTTCAAAAATAACCCTTTTAATATTTTAAGAAACATATTTAATCAGTTTGACTTTTGAACAGAATATTCTTCACATCAGTGTGCAAGATAAGTGATAACACTGTGCTTTTCTACCTGTGCCAGATATTTCTAGGAAATAAATGAGAAAAAGAAAAATATACAGCTTTCAAAAACTAGCTTTGTTGCCTAAATTTCATATTGAAAACTTATTTTGCTTCGATAAGTACAAAGGCCGCCCTGTCGTCATTAGTAAATAGAATGCTTCTGGGACTCTCCTACATGTGTGTAATGGCAGCTGAGGTACCACACGCTGTTTTCAAGCTTCACAGAGACAATGCTAACGGAAACAACACCGAGTTTCCAAGAAGCTCATCACCACTCCCTGTCAGGTAAAATCAGGATTTTGGACTATTGTCCTATTAAATAGAACCCTACAAAGAATGACATATTGTCTAAAAAGAAAACATCTTTCAATAAATGAAAATGAAATATATCACCAAGGAGATAGCATGTTTTTACCTTTTTTTTTTTTACTTCATAGCAGATGTGTCTGCTAAACCCATTTCCAATTTTAAATAAATCTCAGAGACATCAAGGGATACAAATTAATCTGTTTGCACTCATTAGGTGAACTTAAAAATAAATAAATAAATTTGAGTGTAAATACCTACCTAAAATAACACATTGTAAAAAGATTGAAAAGTAAAGGGGGTTATTTCAGAAATATTATTAAATTGTGGATAAGCAAAACATAAAGTACCAGCTTTGGGGAAGGCTTGGAAATGGCTTTCGCCCAAGGGCAGTCCCTAAGTGTCACTCAGGCAGGCCTTTGTTTGAGAACTGCACTGCACTCACCTCAGAGCGTTATTTAAGCCCCACAGAAAGGTAAGGAGGCGGACAGGATTACAAGCAAACCAGCACGTGCCAAGCTGGAGCAGAACTGAACTCCGGATTCAATGTCAGTGTTCCTGCCACTGTGGGAAAAGGGTGAGAATTTAACCACATCTTTCTCAGTGCCAAAGACCAGAGTTCAGCTGTCAAAACTACCAAGTAATTAGACAACATCTTTCATAACAACACACAAATTTAGGACTGAAGAAGAGGTTACTCTGCCTGAGGGCCTTTGTTGAAACTTAACTGCTGAAACATACCTGAGTTTATTGATGATAAATAAAATACTTCAAATAAAGAGTCTGGTAAACACACAGCTGACACCTAATCCAATTCTAATATAGCTTCTGTTGCTTCAGTTTTGATTTTCCAGTAGTTGTTCTAAAAGAAAAATTAAGTGAATACCATTGAATAGGGTTTCTTCTGCTTTAGAATTCTTTACTATATTATTGATTCATTATTTCCCATGGTAGATATTTTTTTGGATGCCTATATGTAAAGTGACAGCACCTAACCTATTATATTCTGCAGCACAATTGAGGTCTTCCATTCCATTTCCCTAAGAGTACAAGGAGTGTAACTCCATTCATATAGATGACACATTGTGTTCTGGGAAAAATAGAAGGCAAAATCCCTTGAACTGAAATAAAGAGAACATTTTGATGTTTATCTCCTTCCCTCCTTGGTACTACGGAATTAAAAACAGTTTGTACTATGTTTATTAAAAAGGAACGGATAATTTTTTTTTAAAAAAAAAAACTTGTAATTCTCCCACAAGTAAAGGCAATTTTATCCCTACTCATCCTGAAGTCTTTCATCTAGAGAACAGTATCATCATCTAATCTGTCTCTTTGAAAAACATACAAATTGTTTTCAAAGCCTAAATGAGACTTTTGCCAGCTCATGACCAGGGATGGCTTCTCATCTATCTGCAAGTCATACCATTGAATTGGTAGCCTATACAAGGAAAATTTATGATCCCTTTCTCCGAGTTTCTGCGGGAAGGCAAAAGCTTCCTTCTTTGGGCATTGAAGAACTCTATTGTCAGTGGATGCACACAGTGTACGTTTTCTTCGTATCTATTAAGAAACACAGGTAGTTACTGCAATCCCAAGTGAGGGTTAAATAGACTGGCCGTAATAAATGATGCTGTTGAATTCTCCTATTTAAGAACCATTTATCACTTGAGAGTACGCTTGAATAGGTGTGTTTTGTTTGCTGATAAATTTGTCTCTGCATTTTCAATCCCATACAATTTCTCAGGGTACAATGATTTAATTTTTATTTTTGTACAGGGGTATACTTTTTTATTTTTACATTTAAATTTTATTTTAATGAAATGATTTTATTTCATACACAGAAAATTAATAGGATGGTTAACATCTACCTCTCCACTTCTCCTTTTCCTTCCACCCTAATCTTATACCAAGTAAATGCTACCATGCTAAGAATGGTAAAATGTTTTAAGAGAAAGGAACAGAGTGGCTGTTTGATGATGGACAAGTTACTAAACATTTGAGCCCTAAATTTGTTCAGGGATATATACTATATCCTACAGGGAACTGATGGGCAAATTCATTGAGGTCAAAGTCGCTCTCTTAATATTTTTTTTACCTAGTAGACAGACAGCCTGTAATAACAGTTATTATTGTCATTATGTAAGAGTATTAATAAAAATATTTATAAATGTAGCATTTGTGATAAGAAGATTCAGTCTGAAAATTGAGAAAAATAGTACATGGCAGAACACCTTAGAAACTCTCCCTAAACAAAAAATTAGTGACTTGTTTTTGTTTTGATGACCCTCTTAGTCTCTTTGGACTTCTAAATTGACAAACACTGAACAGCAGCATTTAGCAACAGAGATGTGTGTCTTGCCTATGTAGAAACTGGAATGACAGAATCAAGGTAGCGGCAGCCCCTATGGTTGGTGAGAGCGATGTGTGGATGGATAACAAGCAGCAAACTTTTCTTACTTGAAATTTTGTGTAGAGGATTTGCTGGATTGTAGAAGGATATTTTTTTTCTTGGGGGGGAGTTTTGGTATCTCCAGCACTTACCACATTGCCACTAAAATAAAAATGTGGATCACGGTTACTCTCTACACAAGCTGGAGAGCAAGTTCTCTACAGCTGCATTTTCTTTGTTGAGTGACTTCATAGCTTCTGACAAGTTAGTGACATCGCCTAGTAAAACTCAGAGCAAGCTCCACTCAAGCTTTGTTTCATGAAGAAGTAAAAATTAATGGCAACAAACATGTGGTTATTCAAGCCTTCTCTTAGACTGTTATTATTCCCAATAAAATATATTTCCTTTACAACTCTACTGATTTGGATAATAATATAAAGATAAAACTGATAGCAGCCAACTGAGCACACTTAACCTAGATTTAATTTTTTTTTGCTTTAAAAGGGAAAATGAATTTTTGTTTTAAAAACAGGAAGGAAATTGTATAATTTGTAAGTCCAGCAATTAGATAATTTTTAAAAGATATTTTTCAAGAAAGAATTCCTCTCTATGTTTCTTTCTTCTTCCTCCCTCCCACTACTTTCCTTCTCCCCATATATACATGTATATATAAAGAGAGAGAACATGTTTTATGGAACAGATTGGAAAATTTATATAATTCAAGAGAAAAGGAAATTGAGTTGTTGGGCCTCATGAGGCCTGGGCATGAGGCTCAGTGTAACTCCCAAGCCTAGCTCAAGTTTGGAGACTTGTCCCTGTCTACCCTACCTAGGCCCACCTCTGCCCAGCCACCATTTTAACATGGCAGAATATTATTGGCCCTTTTTTCTTGTTCCACCCCCTAACTCAGCCTATGTAAGTTCCTGTCTGATGCAATTAAATGAGATCCTGTTTTGACAGACTCCCACTCAGTGTGTGTGTTTCTCCTCAGTAGCTAGGGGGGAGGTCGGGGACGTCAACATTCACCATGCCCCTCAGCCCCAGGGAAAAAGTCCAGCAGGTCTGTCTCTGTGCCCCCGCTGCCCTTTCTGCCAGAGAACCCAGCAGTGAGAGTAGGGTTGAAATTGCTAGGTTACAGTACTGTACTTAGCTTTCTCCTTTGTCAGGATTACATGGAAGTTCTAATACAAATCTTTGACCCCAGCCACGTGGATCACTGTGAATGTTCAAAGCTAATGTAGGCATGCCAGCAATACCCTGTAATCAAAATAAAAAGAGAAGAACCATATTGTTCAATGGTTAATCACTTCTCTAGCATGTGTAAGACTCTAGGTTCATGTGTGTGTGTGTGTGTGTGTGTGTGTGTGTGTGTATTGGAATTTCAATAAAGATTAATAAAATAATAATATGTTGATGATAAACAACATTTCTGACAATTTTATTAACACCAAGTAAAACATAATTTGCATTTTTCCAATATTTCTATGAACCAAAGAATCATTTGGTAAGTAAACCAGCCTCATTTCACAAGGTCAACCCATCAGAGCCAAGTCATAGCAGAATACCTACATCCTTATTGTCAGAAGCACATGGCCATGCCAACAGAGAAGACAACAAGTACTGAGATAAATTAAAGGGTATGGACTAGGTGATTAGTAAACACAAAATGACATCATCAAGTTCAATTCTTATTTATACACCTGATACTATACCTCTTCCTGCCTTCTCTGAATTAACTCAGCACTAAGCTAATGCTGAATGACATAAGCATATCCCAACTACTGACCAGAGATAACTCAATGTTTTAACAGAGTTATCACTGTTTAGTCACACCTAATCAATGTCACTGGTGATTACCGTATCTTTGAGCGTTCTATAGTTTGCAGAGGGTAATTATATTAGATGCATTTACTTTAGTCAGTGGAACATATTGTTACAGAGGACAAGTTGTCACACCAATCAGAGTTATGACTTCAAAGTCCTTTTCTAATACTTTTGTATTGCATGGGATACTTACCTTGCCTTCAGGACTCCAGGATTGTAGGAAGAAATGATTGATATGACAGACATGGCCATCATTTACCATCATCTTCTATCTGAAGACAATTGCAATATTTTAGCAAACAAACTTTCTTGCATTAATACTCTCTGTGAATAGATATTGATGAGGTTTTTCTAATAGCTAAACTTATTACTTTAAATCAAGTGGTAAATTGCTATAACATAAGATAGTGGCTAAAAATGTGTTGTACCCACTAAATAAACCAGATCTTAGCTGTTATTCACTAGGTGTATGGCTTGGAAACAGACACAAAAGGAACTTTGCTCTGTGAAATGATCAAATGACAGTCAACTCATAGACTTAATGCCAAAAACAAAGTAGGTAAATCATTGTTGATAAGTGCATCCTATAAATTATATCAAGAGAAGTGAAGAAATATAGGCAAAGACTCTCATAATATGATGTATACACCAGAGTATAATTTATACAGTATACTAATGATCATGCTAATATGATATTTACACATTTATTTTCTTTGCTACTGGAACAATTTTTACAATTCAAGATTGTAACCGTGGATAGTTTTTCCTTACCATGAAGGTAAAAGAAAATCATAATACACATACTTTGTTTTAGAGAAATATAATAGAAAAATTATTCTTAGCAAGCCAAAAGTTTTAGAATATAGTAAATATGTAATCAATAAATTTTACATTGCACTTGTATATTCCTGAAAGTTCAAGCAAATTTCCTTATGAAAAAATGAAGAAGAAAGAGAGATAAATAAGGTAACTATTGTGTAAAACCTAAGATTAGTGAATTTAGAGTAAATTTATTTCTTGCTTTTAAACTACTGAATAAGAATAATATTAAATATTGTTATTAGTGAGAAATTTTAATTCTGTACTAAAAGTTACACAACACAAATTAAAAATAGATAATTATTCGATTGATATTAAATATGTAATATTAAATTGATATTTGTTTTTCATCTATTTAATTAATCAA
The DNA here is from genome assembly GCA_028555095.1 of Dicrostonyx torquatus. NCBI lineage: Eukaryota > Metazoa > Chordata > Mammalia > Rodentia > Cricetidae > Dicrostonyx > Dicrostonyx torquatus. Next base: position 195,765 of record JAQHUG010000584.1, on the reverse strand, counting down.
GAAATGGTATAATGTTGGAAATAATAAATGTGAATCCAATAAACACAGAACTTCACTCCATTCTACTATGAAAAATGAAATAAATAACTGAACTTCTACTTTTATAAAATATTCTTAATAAATATATACGTATATTAATAATAAATATACGTATATATTTATTTATAGATTGTATGCTTATTTCATTTTATTTTACTTACTGGAGTTGATTAAAATCTTAGTTCCTCTAGTATTAATATGATTTCATTCTGATTATCATAGCGTGTTTTTATCAGTAAACAGAAACAAATATTTGAATATGTCGAGACAGATTTTGTCATTTTCTTACACAAATTTTTCAAAGGCCACATGTTGCTGAAAGCAGGATCTGAGAGGAAGATAAGGAGAAAGATTTCTAAGATGCAGAACTACCTAGTAAAGATCTGTTCTTCAGGTCTCCAAACCCTCAAAACACTCACAAACACATACACACATGCACACCAACATGCACACAAACACATGCGCAAAACTGAGATAGCAACCCGACAGAGCAGCGCTGGCCAACACTTCTTTCTCAGGATGATTTCTCAATAGTAACTCAGGAACAGCACCCACTCTATCTGGACCTGCTTTTGAATGTCGTAATTGTGATTCTTTAGTGTCCTTGTGCAAATCATCCCCTGACTTCACACTTTCAAAACCAGAGGACATTTCATATTATGCATCTTAAAAAATATCCTTTACATCCTCCTAAACAGCTCACAACAATAACTTAGCCTTGTTCCCTGTGATATGACTGCGAAATTTTGGGTTTTATTTTTTTTCAGAATTAATAGAATAAGAAAAAAACTATTTATTCACAAATTTCATATGTTCCTTCCAGAACACAAGCTGAAACAACTATCCAACTTTTAAATGCACAGAAATACATGAAACACATAACTTTGATAAGTCTAAATAATGTTTCAGTAGACATAGTGAGTAGGTAAAAAAAATCCCTTCCAATTGAGAGCATTTCAGAGGATAAATGGATAGATTAAGAACCGTATGCCTATCATCCCTCCAAGTGAGGAAAAGTAATTTTCTGAAAAGAGCTGTCTATTGTAGGAGAACATGCAGCCAAGACGTTATTTTCTTAACTAACATTATTTCTGCAGTTAAGACTTCTTTGCCAAGAAGCCAATTTTAGAAAACTCAGACTTCAACCAAATAAAATTTCTTTAGTTTACTTATTTCAGATTATATCACAGTGATAGGGATTATACCTTTCTCTGGATTTTCACTGCACTTAGCAGAGTTTTATTTAAAATTACAACAAAAGAGTCTTACCGAGGAGAAAAAAGCATCAGTTTTTTTTAATACAGTATTAAATGATCAGCCCTGAAAACACATATTAAAAGAACATTATACCAAGAATTATACTTATATATTTTAGAATATATGTACACATATATTATATATAATAATGAATGCATATAATAACCATTAATTGAAAAAGAGGCCATGAACTCAAAAAAATAGGAAGGAGAGATCTATGGGAGAGTTTGGAGGGAAAAAAGTGAAAGAGAAAAGGGTATAAGAATTGCAACACAATCTGATAGCAGACGTATATATGCTCAAAGCACAAGTTTTCTCTAGATGAATGATAACTAATGTTTTGATACATGGGTTAGTGTGGTATAGGAAATGCTTAGAATTCTAGTACAGAATACAGCTAAGTAACTGTGAAAAATTCAAGACGTTGGATAATGAACTGTACCACCTACACTTGCCGTATTTGGAAAATGAAAAGAGAAGGAATAGCCTTCACTCATTTAACAATTATTTTCTTAGTTTTATTACCATGGAAATAGCACTTTGTAGCATAGCATAGTCCTCACATATAAACCTTGCATGTAAATCTTGTAAAATTTCTACTTTACTCAGTTTTTAATATTTATAATTATATTTCCTCAGAAATTTCCATCTAGGTTGAAATAGAATTTCATAATTAGAGTTTACAACTCAGACCAATTTGAAAAGCAAGAAGTAATAAATTCTTAGAGATCATACTTTCATGAGGCCAAAAGACACAGAAGTTGTAGACATGCAGATTTCTTCAGAAATCAGTACAAGGGAAACCAGGGCTTACCAAAGTGTCTCCCTCGTAGGCATCCTGTAACATCAGAGAAAGTAAAAGCCCACAAGCATCTGATTGTGTTTAACCATAAAGTGATGTCACATACTTTAGAGAAATAGACTATGAAATAAATCCCTTGGTTGTGATGACTGAAAAAAAGAGTTTTTCATCCCAATTTCCAATTTCCCAGCAGTTCTCATTTGCTTAGACACACAAGTCTCACAACATGGGCACTTAGTCATTAAGGGAGCTATTGGCAGTAGTGGTAGGCATTCTTTGTCATACATGCACAATTTGGACAATCCAGAAGAGGCTTGGGGGACACAGAGTAAATTCCAAAATAGGGACAGCAGCATTATTTATTTCAAACTACTTATGGTTTTCCTTATTCACTTAAGTTAATCAGAACAAATTTCAGCATTGCCAGAATCAAGACATAGTGATGAATGTAGGCATTCAAAACCCAACCAAAATTCAGTTCTATTACTGGAGTTGGAGAGGCATATTCTTCAAAATCTAAAAGTAACTGCATGTACAAGAAGTTAAAGTTGGAATATGTAGAGTTTAGCTACAGTTTGTGATATTTTTAGTTTCTAAATCCAAACACAATATATAAAACACAAAAAGATAAACTATATATATCTGCTTTTCTATTAAAATACTTCAACATTTAGTGACTTAAAGCAACATTTTTGCAGAGCGTTTTTTGGGTTCTCCTAGGGCACCATAGTGAAAGGTACAGCACCGCTATGTCCAGCTTGAAAGCTTTAGTAAAATGAGTCCACAAAAGTGGTTTCCAACTGGGTTCAAGGCTTTGTTGTCATTGCTGTTGTTGCTGATGCTGTTTCTGGTAGGAGATTGTTACGTAAACCCAGGAGGGTCTGCCCCACCCAGACCAAAAAGTTTTGTCATGACTTTTTATAGCCAATGTAATCTAATTTTATAGCCAATTTTCATGAAAAAAATCATACATTTTCATCTCTTCCCTCCTGTAACTCCTTCTAGTTCTAGCCAACTTGATATCCTTTCTCTCTCTTAAAAAAAGAAAATAATGAGAAACAGAAACATGAAACAAGCAAACGAAATAAAACCCTCAAAAATGAAAATAGGTAAAAGACCAATGTGAGTGAGGGGAGCCAAAACAAACCAAAAGGCAAAATGTTCACTACTGAGCTCAATTTTTGCTGGCTGAAGGATATCTGGCTGTGACATTGGTCATCTCATTAATCACCAGAGTGATTTAGTTGGTCTGACTGACTAGGCTGGTATCCTCTTCCTCTCCTGTGTTTTATGTATATCTGTCCAGAAGGTGATTCTGTGAGGTTGAAGAGAACCACCGTCCCTGAAAGAGAACAGGTCTTCAGTTGAGGGTACAGGAACAGCTGTGCTCCTCTGCTGGAACTTCCAGGCTGAACTTTCTGAGAAAAGAAACTCTGCTTTGGTTCTTTGTCTTGTGGCCTTATACACATACAGCTCACAGTAAGGCATAGTAAATACATGACCCACCCCTTACTATACAATAGTTTATCTTCAAATTGAAAAATAGATAAAACTTTACTAACTTAGTCTTGGAAATTACACTGTGTACTTTATGCTATTTCCCATGGTAAATAGCCTATAAAAGAAAAGGTAACATGGATGCAAATATACAAGTGTCATGAGCCTGTCAAGCAATGGAAAAGCAAAACTTTCCCTGAACAACTTACATCTAAATTATTTATGACAGTCTTAGTAAGCCATAATCATCCTCTTAAATGGTGGCTATTGTGCCTACCCAGACTCATGACTTGGGCTGTATTATCAAGAATATTCATGAAAAGCATCTCTAGATACATAAATAGTAAAATCTTCTGGTTCAATTCCCCTACAATACCATACCCTCCAAAGAAGAAAATATGATATCTGAATGATGATATAGGTGACACTGAGCCTTTATCTAGAAATGCATACATGCATATTTTACAATAGATATAGGTATAGATATACACACAATTTCCTAGTGCAACTTATCATAGATTTAAAGAAAACCCAGAGCTATAAAGATGGTTCAGTGGGTAGAGGAACTATTCTACAGATCTCACAGTCTGTGGAATTTTAAATTAATTTTATTTTATTATTTTAATTATTATACAATATAATAATAGCGAGAATTGACTCCTGAAACTGTCCTCTGACTTCACATTCACAACTCAGCATACGTGCCTATACTCACATATACAAACATAGTCAAAATAAAATAAATAATACTTCTTAAAAGACTAAATATATTGCCAGGCGGTGGTGGTACACGCCTTCAATCCCAGCACTTGGGAGGCAGAGGCAGGCAGATCTTTGTGAGTTCGAGACCAGCCTGGTCTACAAGAGCTAGTTCCAGGACAGGCTCCAAAGCAAAGAGAAACCCTGTCTCGAAAAACCAAAAACAAAAGAAAAGAAGACTAAATATATTAATTAGAGATCTACTAGGTTTGTGGCACAAGTAATAGGGCTAGTTATATCACAGATTGGGACTAGTTAAAAGTCTTACAGAAACATATCACCCTTCTGTTTCAAAGAGTAACTTGGGTAGAGCAATATTTTCAAGCATAGACTATGTTATGTTCAGAGCTTAGGAAAACATAAGAGATTCTCTGGTTAACCCTTAGAACAGGGCAAGAATGACACTCTTCTGCTCACAGATACACATTCAATCCACCTGAAAAATATGTTCACGCCCACCACATCCTAAACATTCCTAGTCTTCTCTAACCAAACTATCAAGCTCAGCTTGGATTGTTTTTATATCAAGCAAGCCGATACATCTTCTTATATAGGGAACTATGATTTAAATAGGGACAGAGGGAGCATGAAGATGGCGGTAGTGAGCAAACAATGTTTACCTTGCACATCGATCACACAGTTGTGGAATAGGTACAAGATAATACCCATTCCAAAAGCAAAATTTGTCTGGAACCCACTGGCATCTTTATTTCATAAACAGTAGAATTTCAAACTCCTGACACATATGTCTTACTGTATCTCCAGCTGGGAAATTCAGGATGCCCCTATATTGGGATTTAGTTTTACTTTTGTATCCCAGTTCTTTTTCCCAAGAATAGTTCCCATTTCCCCCTGACTAGTACCTCAATTCTCTGGAAGAATTTTACATTTTTATGAACTTGTCCAGTTCTCCAGAGAATTTTAGAGAATGTAACATAAATGGTAACTAAGTAGCTTTCTAATCAAATTTCTACCTGCAAAAAACCAAAGATGAAGAAGTTATTTTATATATTAAACACCCAAATAGTTTTGTCCTTCCCTAACTCCTGAGAGTTGTGTGCTTGATTGCAGTTGAGCTTATTTACAGAAGTTGTCAAGTTTGTAGTTTTATAATTATTCTACTCTCATCAACTACTAAAGATATATAAAGTCACAAATTTGGGGGAGATTTTAAAGACTGACTTGACTCATCCAGGTTCTGAAGAGAACACACTTCCTAGAAGTTCCATGATCCTCTGTAACAATGTAGGAGCCACATAAATTCTTTCAAACTTGAGAAAAAAGCAAATCTGCACTTTGGTCTGCTCTATGCTGCCGGGGTTTTCTGTCCTGCCCAGTTCCCACATTCATTAAGTCCCAAAGAAATCACACAGAGGTCTACATTAATTATAAACCAATTGGCCCATTTGCTCAGGCTTCTTATTAACTCTTATAACTTATATTAGCCCATTATTCTAGTATATGCTAGTCACATGGCTCAGTGGGGCAGGTCACATCTTGCTTCTTCTGTGGTGGGCTCACAACTGCAGAGGAATGGACTTCCTCCTTCCCAAAATTCTCCTGCTCCTATTGATCCACCTTTACTTCCTGTCTGATTGTCCTGCCTATACTTCCTACCTGGCTACTCACCAATCAGCGTTTATTTAAAATATAGTTGACAGAATATACACAATTGTCCCGTACCTCTTCCCCCTCTTTAAAAAAAAACAAAAACAAAAACAAAAAACAAAACAAAAGAACACCCATAGTCCATATTTTTGTGAATGTGGGTGGAGTTTTCCAGGCTACTTCCTGCTGGTTGAGGGCACTGATAATCTTATAGGGACGTAAAAAAAATTTAGTTATGATCAAATCCTGACTGGGGTATTCTATGAGGCTTGATCATCTCAGGCAGCATCTTGAATCTGTTCTGGATGTAGAACTCGGACATCTGGGCCATCTGTTCCTACCAGAGATTTCTCAGGTGGTCTTCCTTGATCAAACCTGATTTTTCTTACTCAGAATGAATCCACAGCCTCTCATTTCCTATGGAAACAAAAACAAAATACTGTTGTTTGGGTTTTCTGTCCTGCCCCGTTCCTGCAATCATTAAGTCCCAAAGAAATCACACAGAGGTCTACATTAATTATAAACTGATTGGCCCATTAGCTCAGGATTTTTATTAACTCTTATAACTTATATTAGCAAATTATTCTAGTATATGCTAGCCACATGGCTCAGTAACTTTTTCAGTTGGGTCAATCACATCTTCCTTCTTCTGTGTTTGGGACAGGACTTGGGAGGAATGGGCTTCCTCATTTCTAGAATTCTCCTGTTCTCATTTACCTGCCTCTTCTTCCTGTCTGCTTGTCCCACCTGTACTTCCTGCCTGGCTACTGGCCAATTAGCATTTATTTAAAACATTATTAACAGAATATAGACAATTGTCCTGCACCAGATCTATATCACTAGGTTACATATTAAAGACCTTGGATTTTTGTCTTTGTCTTTTTTGAAAGGCCATATCTTAATTTGATAATGTTTGCTGAATGGAGAGATTAGAGAGGTAGAAGAATTTTTTTAGAGAAAGTTTTATATGACAACACATTACGAATGCGTCTTCATTCTTAAGACTAACTGGGCAGCCCCTTCTGACCTTGCCTCTCTCCTCTATTACTTGATTCAATCCATCTAAATGGAGTTCGATCCTTGACTCTGTACCCTTCCTGGAATCCATTTTACACAATCCACAGGTTAATTAAATTCTGTGACCACCCTCAGGGTAATCACATGCAACAGTTCAACTAAATGGATTTCATGACTACATTGTATGAGCTAGCATTTTGTATGCTTCCTGCATCAACCCGAATTTATTCTAAAATTAATACTTCAGATTGAAGGGATTTTTTTCATTATTGACATTCTACTTCAAATCCAGTATTTATATCAAATGGATTTTTTTATATAATCACAAAAATAAATGACATCCCAAAATAAGGACTTCCGTCTCAAATATCTTACTCAGAGAAACTGAATGTCTCAGCATTTGTCAGCTGGGGTCATGTACACATCTCTGGTCCTATCGGGTTCAAAAGAGCTCATAAGCATCTCAACTCAGTAAGTCTCAAAACATCCTGGGACCAACAATCTGAACAAGATGTGCCCATTCTCTTCATAGCAAATTTGCAAACCACGCACTCATTCCGTCCATCACATATCCATCCGTATTTGCTAAAAAGAGGTTTTACTTTTAAAGTTTTTCTTGTGAGATATGGATCTTAGCTTGTGCCATAATAAACTTACATGCTTGACTTTCTTACCTCAGTCTCTAAAGTGCTGTGATTACAAGCATATGACTAGAAAAGCTTTTCCTTTTAATATCCCATTAGCTAAAGTACAAAATCTCATTGTACACAGTGTCAAGATATTGAAGGATAGTATGCATTTTGTGGAGGAAACATCAAATTTACCTGGAGAAAGTTGTCGGTTTGGAAGGAAATGAGATTTATTTGCTCTCATATCTAAATATTGTACATTATATATTCTGAATGTCTTTTAATATTACTAGGGTTTCCAGAAGGCATGATATAGCTTAAGAAAAAGATTTGTGTGACACTGGTAAACAGGTATAACAATTTTTTTCAGTGCACATTAACATGCAGAGAACCAAAAAAAGGGTAGTGGTTTGTCAAATGTACTGGTATGAGAAAGTAAATTGTAGAAAACAAGTCATCTAAGGAAGCTAATCAGAGCTTTTATATATAAACAAAAGATTTCCAACTATTTTAGCATTTCCCAGGTGAGAAAATAAATCTGGGAGGGAAAATAGTGACAGAATGTACAGAAAGGTCAATGAGTCTGAAACCTAAAACTAGATCATTATATTTTTACTTAAGGGTTTATGTTTTCCTGTTAGGAGTACATGAAGCAATCTCAATATTTGTACACATTTTGCTGGTGTCTAAACACAGATCATGGGGCATTGCTTCTGTCAGAGTTGCCTCCCTTACATCAATTTAATCAACATAAAGCTTTGGGAATTGTGTTCCTACAGACAAATTAAATGTTAAAATTCTTTGAAATTTGCATCTTAGGCGCTTAAAACTGGATGCATTTGGAAGGAAAGTAATCTATATAAAAAGATAAAAAGAAAAACTGATCTGCAAATACTTTTACAGTCCAGTAGCAAGGTAAACTGTGTCTAGACCTAGGAAATTGAGGCCTGGTATCTGATGTTTACACAGAAAGAGAACTGAGAAAGCAGCTGAAGGCTTGGCTGCTGATTTTAAAGTGACAAAGCTATCACTAACCTAGTCAGTATTGCCATCAGGGATCTGAGAAGGA
>JAQHUG010000584.1:134297-153951 GCA_028555095.1 Dicrostonyx torquatus | reverse complement strand
CCCTGTATGTTGTGATTACCATTAATTAATAAAATATTGCTTTGTACCTATAGCAGGGCAGAGCTTAGGTATTCAGGGAAAATAAAACTGAATGTTGGGAGAAGGAAGGTGGAGTCAGAGAGAAGCCATTTAGCCCTGCCAGAACCAGGTGGAACTTTACCCAGTAAACCACAGCCATGTGGTGATACACAGATTAATGGAGATGGGTTAAATTAATATGTAAGAGTTAGCCAATAAGAAGCTAGAGCTAATGGGCCAAGCAGTGTTTTAAAAAATATAGTTTCTGTGTAATTATTTTGGGTCTGAGCTGCCAGGCGACTGGGAAACAAACAAACGGCCTCCTTACAACACTTTGAGTAGAGGGAGAGGGGGGCGAATTCCAAGTCTGCTATGGTTACCTCCATCAGCTAAAGTGGACCAAGTGGAAGCTGGAGTGGCCACTGGTATAGTGAGATGGATAGCCTTACACCTACCAAACTCATCTCCAATAGCACATTGGATATGGTTGGAAGGTGCTGAGAAATCACGTGGGGTCACAGTAGAGGTTAAGGAGAATCCCACAAGCCTCTCTTGAATAGCATATGGTTGCTTAAAGGGTTTCCAAGAAACATGACTCTGTTGTAGACTAAGCCTTTCTGGAGAGGGTCACTCAATATCTGAGTCAGAACTGATTTGTCAGTTATGGTTTAAGGAAGGTCTTATTACCTCCATGCTGTCCTTCCCTGCCTTGATTTCAGCTTCTCCTTGAAAAGTTATCCCTTTGTTTGAAAAGGTAACAAATTAAATGTATCAGAAGCACCAAACCATTAGTGATCTTACTGTACCCTTGAATTTGTTCCAAATTATCTAAAAATAATTACTTGAAGTATGTTTTTATTGTGCTGAGGGTTCTTGAGGGACTAACCTCTCTTTCTGCTTATTGTTTTACATCTAGGTGCTGCTAGGGTTGGCCATGCATTTACATGTAAAATATCTCTTTTAGGGCCACTATGTTTTATATTGACATGTTTACCTCTAGTGCCCAAACTTAAACAGGTTTATGATTATGAAAAAGAGCCAATAAGCCAGCCATATTAGTATATAAATCACTGTCAGAAAACCAATCTTGTGTTTCAAAGCAGAAAAAACCTTTTAAGATATTGATGGAGGTCCAGCCAGAAGGGCATGGGGAGTTTTCTTTTAGTCCTAATCAGAGAGTCTCATGAAGATGTGCCATCCTTCCTTATCAAGGATTTGGCTTATTAAGCTTTTCTATAAATAAGCTCACTTAACAGACATCGATTAAGGAAAAGCTGTCCAACTAAAGTTCTTTTCCTATGATCTGTCACATCTTAATTGTTGTTGCTTCCCTTAGCAACCTAAAGTCTTCTTTTAGAACTAGGCCACTTAAGCAAAACAATGACTGAAGCATTTTTCTAAAATAGCAGAAACACAGACAATCACTCCAATTCATGTTGAGATTTTAGAAGAGGACTAAAGACTCGCTGTGCAGATTGGACACATACTAATGTAAGAATTATGCTGACATGTTCAAATAGTGTATATTTTCATATTTATTCAAAAAACTTTTAGGGAAAGGCAATATGGCTAGAAAAGTAAAAGTGCTTGCTTCTAAACTTGGTGACCTGAGTCTGTTCCCCAAGATCTACACACTGAAAGGAGAGGCATGAATTCTAAAGGTTGTACTGTACCCTCCATAGCTTTCCTTGGCATGCAAACACATACACACACACATGCAGGCACACACATGCAGGCACACACACACACACACATACACACACACACATGCAGGCACACACATACAGGCACACACACACACATACACACACACATGCAGGCACACACATACAGGCACACACATACACACACACATTCAGACACACACTAAATTGTAATAAAAATTTATAATTAAAAAGTCTTTAATAAAGTCTACCCCATTGCCCCTTGATTTTATTTGTTAATTTATGTAAGTGATACAGTAGAATTGGATATAAATAACAAAGCTGAACAGAATTCTCACGCCGCAGTGTTCATCTCATTATCAAGACATTTTTACTTCTTCTCTTTGTGTTGGACAAGCTCAAGAGAACAGTCTAAAATAAGGAAAGAGAGAAACATTTTATTTATTTTTTTTAGATGGTAACTGAATGAAAATTTTAAGTTGCTGTTAGCAAATGTGCATGGGGTGAATTTCGCAAGCTCCCAACCCTAGAGGAAGAGCTACAGGGAGTCAGTGGCTGCTGAAAGGGAGAGACAAACTTCTTCTGAGACAAGACCCCTGATAGGCTATCCAAACCCTAAAATGGTCAGGCTCAGATACATGTACACACTAGGAATTCTAAATTGACTGAGTACTTTGTGTGTGTGTATGTAGGTGTGTGCAAATATATATGTGTGTGTATATGTGTGTGTGTATCAATGATTATTTAAAAATGAATAGAGATATGGAAGTTAGCAAGAGGCTTGGCTCTGGAGGGGTTCCCAGGTGCCCACGGGGATGACCTCAGCTAGGACTTTGGGCACTGGACGAGAGGGTGCTTGAACTGGCCTTGTCCCATATTCAGACTGATGACTATCTTGACTATCACCATAGAACCTTCGTGCACAACAGATGGAGACAGAGACAGAAACCCACATCGGAGCACTAGACTGAGCTCCCAAGGTCCAGTTGAAGAGCAGAAGGAGGGAGAATATGAGCAAGGAAGTCAGGACCACGAGGGGTTGGTCCACGCACAGTGTGCCTGAGCCAATGGGAGCTCACCAACTCCAGTTGGACTGGGACTGAACGAGCATGGGATCAAACTGGACCCTCCGAATGTGGCTGACAATTGGAGCACTGAGAAGCCAATAATAATGGCACTGGGATTTGTCTCAACTGCATGTACTGGCTTTTGGGGATCCTACTCTCTTTGGATACATACCTTCCTAAGCCTGGATGTAGGGGGGAAGGATCTTGGACCTCCCACAGGGCAGGGTGCCTTGCTCTCTTATGACTGGAGGGGGTGGGGGTGAGGAAAGTGGGAGGAGGGGAGGAAATAGGAATTTTGAGTGATATTATTTATAAAATAATAAAAAAAGAAGAGAAAAAAGGAATTATAAATCTAACTTGTTTCCCATCACCACAATAAATAAAGTGCCTTTAAGTGAATAAACAATAAAAAAGGAATAGAGTTTAGGAATTTGATAGGGAGTGTGGATGGAAGGTGTTGGAGGGAAGAAAAGGGGGCTATAAATGATGTTAATACAGTAGTCTTGTAAGAAATTCTCCAGTTTTAAATAAGTTAATGTTAGATTGGAGACTGGGTTTTATTTCTGGTTGTTTGAATCATTGATTTGAATACATTTTAAGGACTTAAAGTTCAGCTTTTTCCAAGCATAAAAGGATGAGAGAGCAAAACCATTTATAAGTACTCACCATGTTCAAAGTTCTACAGCTCTATGACAAAAATATGCTTCAACAGTAAGCTTGTGCTGTTATTTATATTCTAATACCATATAATCTGCAGATCTCTAAATTTCTTATGTTGGAGAATATAAACTAACTTAAGTTACTATCATAAGAAAATATTTCTTTTTTATCTGAAACATCTATCATTTTGTATAATAAATGTATTAAATACATCAGCAATAAAATTCATTTTGAAATTAGGCACTACAGTTATTTTTGAGAAAATAAAGAATAAGAAAGAAATTAAATAGGAAGAAAGTAAAAGAAGTAGAAACACAGACAAAGGGTCATCAATATAGAATATTTCTTGCTCATAGGAAACAAGACCCAGGTTTAAATCACAGTACCTTAACAAATTATATACATTCCTAATAGCCAGTAAATTGCTTATCTTTCTAAAAATATTTTATTATTTATTTTTACTTATGTGTAGATGTGTGTGTGAGTGTGTGATTGAGTGTGTGCATGTATATGCAATCTCTCCAGCTACTAAATTTTCAGTCTCTTGAGCCTCTTTTGCTTCCTAATCTCTACAAGAACATAACTAAAATCACAGCTGAAATCTCTCTCAAACTGACCGGGGTTTAAGATTTTGCTAGAAACCTTAGGCATACCTGAGAAAACCAGCTGTAGCTTACTATTCTTGGAGTAAGTATGGAGGACGCTCCATATGTTTATAGCATGTCTTTGGTACTGGTGACCAATTATGCATCAGCATCTCCAGAGAACTCATGAAGCAAAGAAGAATGGCAGAGAGCTTGTTTCTCCATCTGTAGGATTCTCACCTGCAAGTGAAACAAATCCCCCGGGGAACTGTGAGAGAATGGAGAAAACTGCCTTCCTCCGGAATGAAGACAGCTGCTCGCACATGTGTCTTTTGCCATTAAAACCATTTTATAACTTAATTTTCCACCACTATGGTTTTTTAAAAAAAGTTTTTCTAGACTTTAAAAAAAATACATCAGATTTTGGGGTTCCTTTTAATACATTTTTCTTATTGTGGTAAATAATCTCTGTTTATGGAAGGCATGACAGGGTATCATCAGTAGAGCAATGTTAACTGGATCAGCTCAGAGAGTCACTCTGGAAATGACTGTGGAAGACAAATCAGATGGGGAATTTAATGAAGCATCACTTTGGAAAGTGTCTTTGCATTCTGTTAGGTTTAATTTTATAGACATGTCTTTATATCTTCAAAGCCGTCCTATCCATGCGCCTCTCAAAGATAATTTGCTTGGAGTCCTTAATCTGCCTGTTATGTTCTCCTGGAACCTCTCACAGAATACTCCATGAGGAACCGTATCAACTTTAAAGAACTGTTCAACACTGAGCTGGGCTATAGCTCAGTTGGTAAAACGTTTTTCTTCTATGCAGGAAGTCCCGATTTGATGCTCAGTGCCTGAAAGCTGGGCATGATGCTGCACAACTTCAGAGCTGATTCTTGCTGCATCCCAGCATGTAGAAAATGAAGATATTGGGGGCACAAGTTAAATGTTATGCTCCACAGATGGCCAAAATAAAGTTAATGTACAAATAAAATTATTTATGGCATTAAACTACCATCAAGAATAAAAGTCAGTATAAAATAGAATATGATCAAATTATGATCATATTTTAATGATTCTAATCTTTAAAGTTTTTAAGCCAGGAAAAAACATTTAAAGTTCCCAATAACAATTACCTTCCTTTGGCAAGGATTGGAAGCCTAGACATGGAAATCATCCAGCAGTGCCCCGTGACTGATACAATTCCTGGTTTTACAACATGAAAATAAAAGCTCTGCAAACTGTGCACATCTTTTTATCTGCTTATGTATGTGCAATTATGCATATTAAAAACACTGCTCCCTCATCACATGTGTCCTGAGTTCCTGGCTTTGTGCTAAACGGTGTGCCCTGTGTAAGACATGCATATGACAAACATTCTCTTTAGAGGAACAAGCCTTGAAAACCCTTCACTAGAGAGTATTACAAGTTTGTCTGTGCTTAACAGCTAACATGATAAGAAACATAAATGATGAATCGCCCCAGGGCGTGCACCTCAGGCGACCTGATGTCATCCAGCACTAAAGTAAAGTAGTAAAATTAACCAAAATGCCTATGTAAGAACACTGCAAGCAGTGTCAGGAGCAGGTGAATAGAGAAGTTAGCAATTCACACAGAAATACAAAACTAATAAATATGGGAAGGAAACGGAGGAGGCCTGTTATGTGCTTGGGTCACAGCTTTCTTGGCATCTGACTCCCTAAGCTGAATGTGAGCAGGAGCTCTGTGAAAAACAGCAAGGCCTGGTTGCTGACGATGGTGGGGAAAGGGAGAAAAGACAGTGTGGCTAAGCAGGCATAGGCTGTAAGGTGTGAACTGGGCAGGCAGGGAAGTGGATGCCCCTGCAGCCCTGAATCTGCTGGAGGTACCACAGGCCAGCACCATGGTGTAATTGGCATTTGAAAAAGTTCACCCTGTCTTATGTAGAGATAACGAATCGCGGGATGAAGAGAACAGAAACTGAAAGACCATGAGGTTGCTGCTTCAGTCCCAGTGAGGGGTGACATAGCAAAGAGGTGACAGGATGCACTGAAGGGTTATATGTAGGGGTGACAGACATAGAAGACCCAAATGTCTGGAGGCTTCAGCATGCCAGAGGATGGAACTCCCACGTACTGAGAACATTTGGAAAGGTCAAGATCAATTGAACTTGTACGTATTCAGCGCTTGACACAAAGTCTGGAAAATGTTTAATATTAACTTGTGTAACCCAAGGAAATGGAACAGCTCTTAAAGCTTAAAATAAATTCTTCTGTGCTGTAAAGCCATGCTGCTCAAAGTCCATAATACATCTCTGATCATGAAGAGCACACGTGGCAGTCTTCCTTATGACAAGACGGATTCAGTGGTAGAGTTTGCACATTAGAACAAAATGTCCTGAGTGTTCAAAAAACATGAGAGCATCTTGGGAGCTTAAGTTCAAGACAGCACAAAGAAGAGGAAAGGAGAATTTCATCATTAATAACATTAGAATTGATGATATAAGAAATAATAAAAATAAGAGTTATGAATTATTGTTACTTTTAAATTATCTAATGTAAATTCTACACCAGGGTCAGGCCACACTTGTGGTCTAATGCTAAGTGTGCCAATATTAAAGAATAATATGTGGACAAGTATAGGTTGCTCAAAATACTATATGGATGATGTATGGCACACACACGCACACACACACACACACACACACACACAAACCAGGTACATTATATACTTAGTACATGTAGTGTATGTCTATATGTAATACAAAGTTATCTCTCTATGCAGATTTACATAATACATGTGTTGTGGAACAAGCAATCAGAAAGCATCTATCTTGCTTTTGTTAGGGTTTCTATTACTGTGAAGAGACTCGTTGACCACAGAAAGTCTTAAGAAGAAAAAGATTTAATTGGGTGGTTTACAGTTTTAAGGGTTTAGTCCAGTATCATCATGGCTGGACATGGAGGCATGAAGGCAGATACAGTACTGGGGAAATGGCTGAGAGTGGAGAAGGAACTACACCTCGATCCTATGAGAAACAGGAAGTGGTTTGTTTCACTAGAGTAGCTTGAGCATAGGAGATCTCAAAGCCCACCCCCATAGTGACACATTTCCTCCAGCAAGGCCACACCTACTCCAACAGGCCACATTTCCTAAGAGTGCCACTCCCTTTGGGGGTCATTTTCTTTTAAACCACCATCTCACTCTTTGGTCCCCAAAGATTTGTAGCCATATCATAATGCCAAAATTCATTCAGTACAACTTCATAAGTCCTCATAGTCTATAATAGTCTGAAATTTATTTAAAATGCTAAAGCTAAAAGTCTCTTCGACAACTCATGCAATCTCTTAACTGTGATCCCTATAAAATAAAAGTCAAAAAGCAGATCACACACTTTTAATATGTGATGGCGTGAACATAAATTACTGTTCTAAACATAGAGAAAGAGCATAGTGAGCAAACACTGGACAAAAAACAAACAAAAAAAAAACAAAATCCAGCTGGGAAAGCTCCAAACTCTGCATCTCCATATCTGATGTCAAGATGCTCTTTAGATCTCCAACTCCTTTCAGCTTTGATTACTAAAACACACTTCTTGGACTGTTGTAAGCAGCTTTCCTCAGCTTATCCTATGACCCTGGCATCTCCAATATCTTGCAGTGTCCAAGGAAATCCAGGCTTCCACTTCACAGCATCACAAAATGGCCTACCTAGGCCTGCGTTCAGGGATACCTCTGACACATGCCTGGCCTCAGTGATGTTTCTTACTTTCTGAGGAAAATTCCATAACCCATTTCCTCTATGAAACCACAATGACTGAAGCTGCCGAGTTCTGCTGCTTGCTGAAGCTCATTCAATTACATCTTCACCAGCTTCCTATTTTCAGCTGTTACCTTCACTGCCACTGCCTAAACTTGGCTTCCTCTGAACTTGCTCAGTAGGCCTCAAACTCAGAGATCTGCCAGCCTCTTTCTTCCAAGTGCTGGGATTAAAGTCATGCACCACCACACCTGGCTGTAAGCTTTTTTAAAATTCCTTTTACAAGGTGGGAACTAAGCTGGGTGGGATCTTGCCCTGAGTTCACCACTCCCTTTGCTCATTTCTTACTCTGTTTATCTTCTGAACACAGGACTTAGTTCCATTCTGCTTGCTGGTACCCTTTTCACCCCGGCTTGCTCCTTTTCTTTATAAATTTTTATAAGCGTGAACACTAGCAACCACACAACAGAGCCTACACTTAGGCTGTTTTAAGTTGTCCTTTGCCAAAGGAATTAATCCAAATCTCTTTAGCCTCAGGCAGATTCTTCTGACAAGAGCAAAAAGAAGCTACTTTCTTCACCAAAATATCACAAGAAAGATCTGTGGGCAACATACTAAAATTCTTTCCTCTGAAACCTCTTGAACCAGCTTCTCCACAGTTGAAATCATCCTCAGCAACACTGTTTTTCATGTTTTCTACCAGTCTGCACATTAAGCAGTGCTTCAAGCATCTGCTGCTTTCCTAACACAAAGTGCCAAAGTCCAAATTCCTCCAAAAACATGGTCAGGCCTATCACAGCAATACCCTAGTCTCTGATACTGACTTCTGTTTTAGGTAGGGTTTTTATTGCTGTGAAAAGACTCTTTTTTTCTCTGTAGCTTTGGAGTCTGTCCTGGAACTAGCTCTTGTAGACCAGGCTTGCCTCACAGAGATACTCCTGCCTCTGCCTCCCGAGTGCTGGAATTAAAGGCATGCACCACCAATGCCCAGTGGCAACTCTTATAAAAAAAATCATTTAATTGGGTGGTTTACAGAGGTTTAATCCACTTCATATGATGAGACATGGCAGTATGAAGGCAGATATGGTGCTGGAAAAGGAGCTGAAAGTGGAGATAGAGCTATGTCTTGATCCTGAAGGTAACAAAAAGTGGTCTGGATCACTAGGTGACTTCAAAGCCCACCCCCACAGAAACATATTTCCTCCAACAAGGCCACACCTATTCCAATAAGGTCAAACTTCCTTATCACTCCAATAAACAATGTTCAGCAAATATGATTATATCAGACCATAAAAGAATGTCAATATCAATGAAATAAAATTAAGGCTGAATTTTAAATGCCTCCTTCTACTTTGAAGCTAATTCTATGACCTTTGACATCATTTCACATAAGCCATCTTCTATTGGCTCCCGCTATACCTTAGTGTCCAGAATTGTATCACACATTCACACTAAGTGCTATGAATACATTGGTATTGAAGATAACCACTTGTGTATCCACCAAAATCCAAGCTCTATTAGTAAGGAGATAGGGAAAAGAACATAAGCACTAACTAAGAAACTACTGGTTTTGTTAGTGGTTACAAAAGGAGCATGGCTTGGATGGGATATGGAAAAGGGAGAGTTCTAGAATATGTAAGGTTCTGGTTCCAACATCTTAGAAGGAAAAATAGCAAAATAGTATTGATGTATCTCATTCCAGCCACATGACCTCAATGGAAGACCGCATGAAATCTCTGAAATAGATTATAAGAGTTGGAGCTATTATTAGGAGGACTGGGTGAAATAATGTCTTCTGAACAAAACAGAATGTGAGAAGTGGGGAGAATCAGGAGAGCTGTGGCAGGTGAAGGGAACATGAGGAGTCATGGGCAGGTAGGATATACTTTAGTCACACCTTCACTGTGGACAAAGCCACCACAGACACTACTTGGCACAATTAATTGATGTAGGAGGACTGAGACCACTGTAGGCATTTTGACCTGGGCAGAAGGCCCTGGGCTGTGGTAGAAAGCTTGCTTAACCTGAGAGTAAACCAGAGTGCCATTGGCAAGCAGTGTTTCTACACAGTTTCTGTTCCAGGTTCCTGCCTTGACTTTCTGGTGACCCGGAAATGGAAGCTAAATAAATTCTTTTCTTTCTGCAGAGTACTTTATCAGAGCAATAGAAAGGATTCTAGAACATTTTGCCTCCTGATCAGGGGAGCATGAAAAGACTATCTTTGAAAGCAAAATTTTTTTATGTTTCATAAGGTCAACAATGCTAGTTTCGTTGGCTGAGCAGTGGAGTAATTGCCTTCTGTCCCTCTTCATCACTTGTCTTCCTTATCAGTCACTATAAAGCAAGTATTCATGGGACAATGTGTCCTGATGCAAATGCTCTACATTCAGAAACAGTTGCCCTCGAGAAAAAAACATCTTCTCCACCACTTTCCTAAACACTGCTCTGTAGCATTGGAGCCAGTTCTGCACTTCTTAGATTGTATAACGTGATACTGACAGCTAATATATTCTAAGACCCACCATATTTAAAATTGCAATAATATTGTCTACCCATAATACCCTAAAGACCAGTTTTCTGTGTCAAACAAATGGAGGTTGAAGTTTTACACAGACTTTAATTTCCTGCAAGTACACATGGACTTTAGATCTGTGCTTTATTTTAAACCATTTTAGACTCCCTCTATCAACATTATTCTTTCAACTAAATGTTTTCTTTACTAAAAGCATATAATATTTTATATACTTGAATGTGAACACTTAAAATAAAAGCAAACATGTTTTCAAAAATTAATAATTTTACTTTTTCCAGAAAAATCGCATTTTTCTTCTTATTACCTTCACACACCTAGGCACCAACCAATCAGAATTTAGATATATATTGGACAGTATCTATTCTTGATTACAATTTATGTTCTCTATATTCTGTATGTGATATTATTCAAATCACTTATTTATAAAATTACATTGTTACTTGTAATGAGATAAGCAATACATTGATAATCTACAAGTGTGTGAAGGGCAGTTTATATTTGATTTTAGAATTGGTTTTCAGAGGATTTATTCTCATGATTATTTTTTTCAGTAAACTTACTTCATTTGCATTTATTTAATAGGGAAGCAGGAGATGAAGAGAATTCTGAGCACAGAGGGAACAGACTCTAAAATTATAAACAATATTTCATCACAGGAAACAACAATTTTAGAGTCACTGCTCATTGATAGTTGACTGAACAAAACCCATGTTTCTTTTCTCTCCATTTCTCCATTTCCTGTAAATTCCTGTAGCAAAAGCACATATTGGAAATGAATTCAATAAAAACTAAATAGAAATGTGTCATATTATAATGAATATAGTTGACAATTTTGATAGGAAACTTGGTGGCAGACCCTCTATCAACAACCTAATATGAGTCCATCGTGTTTTGTCCTCTATCTTATGTATGTACATATTTGTGAGTATGTGTAAGTATAGATGAGGTGGGGGACACAGAATTGGGAGGAAAGAGTTGAAGTCAAAGAATGAATTTTAAAACTAAAGGAAAATTATAATTTTCAGCATCACAATAAAGATTTCTAAGGGTGACAGATAATAAATACTCTTAAGTAATGTTTCAAAAATGAGAACAAATCTGAGATTTGAACTCAAAGAATGTAGGAGAAAACTCATTATTTATATTTGATTGAAAGTAGGATATGCATTAGCTGTCACCTAGCTGAGTTCATTTATTAACTATTAATGATTTCATATGCAGTTTAATCAAGAAGAAAACACAGAACTATTGCATAGTTCTCTTTTTCTCCAGACACTGAGCATCATTTAATTAAGCAGTGCTTATGGACTTACATACCACATTTGCTTTTTCATCCTGATGTTGCATTTCAGTAAACATATATTTAATTTACCATTTCATCTATTTTTAATCTAGGAATATGCAGATCATTAGCTTTTTTATAATGGCAGATTTGTCTAAATTCTTAACTTACAGATAAGAGTTTCACTTCTTTTTCTTCTAAAATAATTTTGTTGATAAATAAGAGGCAAAAATATTCTATACAATTTTTGGTGACCTAGTTGAGAGATCCCATTTCTTTTAGTAATTGCATTTTGCACTGCATACTGTATGGGTTTCCAATTACCTTTCCACACAAGCTTGACTTCCAAACTGAATGTCTCCTATTAAGAGCATATAAGTAGTTAATCATGTTCTAAAAGTTCTTTATACTCTTTAATAAAATGTATACAACAGTTAAAGAGTATTATTGAAATAAAAAACTGATATAGCTGATAAATTTATAGTCTTTGATAAATATCTTTAATTATATGAAAGACTGTTTTTCAGAAAACCTAAGTAGGAACAGAGGCATGGAATTATAAAAGTTAAAATTAATTTGAATATTAAAGACAAGGCAAAAGAATATTTGAACTCTCTGACAATCTCTGATGGAAGCTCTAAAAAACTAACCTTGTTTGAAATAGTTATCAGTTTTTTAAAAGAACATGCAAGTAAAATTTCAGAGAAAAAGTTCTGTATCTATTTCTGCATGTGTGGTTGTACATCTGTCTACCTTTATTCTACATTTCAAAGAAAGCTGAGATCTTAACAACACAGCACCAGGGCATCTGTGTCTCCCCAGCATAAGATTCAAATTTCTCATATGTGTCCCTTTTCTCTCTTCACAATTTTAACAGTGTACTAAAAGCTTAACTCCCAATAATCAACCAAACTTAAACATTCAGGAATAAAAGCTTTAGCAATGTTGGGGTGTCAGGGATTTAGAGCGGAGCACAGGGCTCAGAGGGAGAAAAGAAGAACAGAGCTGGAAAGGAAGAAGCAGCAGAGTGCGGGGCAGACAAGCCAGAACTGGACTGAACATGAAAACTTATCTCCAAATCACCACAGAAAGAAGAGTAGGGTAAAAGAAGAGAACCTCAGACATAATGGGTGCTGCAGCAGGATAGACAGCCTCAGACATGGGTGGTGCTGCAGTGGGTAAATAGACAGCCTCAGACATGGGTGGTGATGCAGTGGGTACATAGACAACCTCAGATAGTTGGTGTTGTAGTGGATTTACAGACAACCTCAGACAAAAGTGATGCTGTAGTGGGTACATAGACAACCTCAGACATGGGTGGTGCTGCATGGTTACATAGGCAACCTCAAACATAGGTGGTGTTGTTGTGGGTATATAGACCAACTTCAATCAGAAACAGACACAAATAAATACCCAAGGCAGGATCTTCAGAAGATGGTTCAGGCTCAGATCAAACATTAAAGATGGAGGTGCTTGATGTGGATCATTGCAGGTACAGATATAAAGACAAGACAGAACACTAAGGCAGCATTGTTAAAAATAATAATAATATAAAGTGTTCCAGGTGTACAAAATTAAACCTTCAAAAACAATGCATCACAGTTAAAAAAGAATTTTAAATATCTGTGACAAACCATGCTATTATAAAACAGAAGCTATAGTAAACAAGATTCCTGAGTAGAAAGGAAACATTGCCTACAATGTAATGACAGTTGGACAGTCAAAAGAACATTTAACAGCCAGAAGTGTTACAGAGTATTAAAAATGTCATCCCTAAAGGATTGAGAGACAGTTGTCAATAAAACAGAGCAGAAAACACTTAGCGTTATATTGTACTAATATAATTTCTTTCTCTCTCATTCTTTTCTTCTTCCTTTCTTTCTTTGTGAGTCCAGATAAATCTCATTGAAACTTATTTTGCAAATTGTGATTATAGAAAGAAGGGAGGCCAAATGAATAAGAGAAAAACATATTTACAGATCTGTGTTTCTTTAAATACATATTTTTAATACATATTTTGGGGGGTTGTGGGTGAATACAAATGGAAAAACAAATTCAACCTGGGCATGGTGGCATACACCTGTAATCCTAGCCTTTGGGGTTGAGACAAGAAGATCAGAAGTGCAAGATCAACCTCAGCAACATAGTGAACTCCAGTTTGGGATTCATGTGTGTCCAGTTTTAAAAATAATTAAAAAGTAAAACAACAAAATCAAGTTTAAAAAATAATTAAAAAGTAAAACAACAAAATCAAGCAGGTATGGACTAAGATGACAAGGTGGCATAAAACAAGTACAATTTCAAACAAAATTCCTTTAAAAAACTCCACCAATTAGATAATTCTGATTGAATGGATAACACAGAAAACTATAGTCTCCAAATTACCATCTAACCTATAGTAATCTTTAAAAGGTTACAAAACAAAAATAGCAATTGCATTTATGACCATAGTATGTGAAGTCTTCTTCAACACCAATTGCTTTTCTTCCCTCAGGGTTGTAATGGAAAGCCAGCCACAAAATCATTTCCTAGCATCATGGACTTTGAATCTCTTTTTTATTACACATGGCAAAACACCTGTCATCAAAATATATTGTTATTAATCTGTTCCTAATGGTTCTTCACAGGGTATTAAAAAATAAAAGAGAGTTTTAGACCCAGCATCTAACGAGCACGTAAGTAACTACTGTGCCACAACAACTGGAAACTTGAGCACACTGAAAAAACAACATGTCATTGATCCCCAAGGAAAGAGAAATCACAGGGAAACTTCCCCCAAAGTGCTAACTGGAAAAAAAACAGAGACTAATAACTTACCAGGGAAGAAATCTGAGTGTCTAGTTAGTAATATTTGACAGTTCACTCAAGGTCAAGTATGACCAAGACTAGGAGATAAAAATTCTAGGAGATTCAGACCTTGGGAGAACACATATTTTGCAAGTTTAGTCTCCCAGGACTCCACTAGGCTTTCATGCTGAATATGAGAAAAAAATATGTTTTGATACTCTGGCAAGGGAAGGGAGGAAATAAGCCTGAGAATTCTACTGTTAAGGACTGTGTATACATATTTCTTTAACCAGAATCTAACTGTACTGGCTAGTTTTATGTCAACTCAACACAAGTGAGAGTTACCTGATAGGAGAGAAACTAATAAAATGCCTCCACAAGATCTAAGATTGGAAGGAATAGATGGAAGGGAAACCATAATCAGGATACATTATGTGAAAAGAGATCCTATTTTCAATTAAAGGCATTTTTTAAAAAGTCTATGATTGGGCTGTAGGCAGCCTGTAAGATATCTTTTAAATTAATGATCAATGCAGAAGGTCTCGTCCATTATGGATGGTGCCATTGCTGAGATGGAGGACCTGGGTTCTACAAGAAAGCAGGCTGAGACTTCCATGAGGAGCATTCCTACGTGGTCTCTGTATCAGCTCCTACCAACAGGTTCCTGCCCAGCTTGAGTTCCTTTCCTAACTTCCTTCTACAATTAACAGTGATGTCAAGATTAAGGAAAACAAACCCTTTCCATCTCAAGTTGCTTTCATCAGAGTGTTTACACAGCAATGATAACGTTAACTAATAAGACATTAATGCTTGTGGTATTTATCAAGAGACAGCTGAACTGGGACCCAGAAATGTAAAGCATCATCCCACATAGTTTTCCACATGAAAACAGTCAAACAACAAATCTATGCCTCTCTACCCTTCTGTTCACTTCAGGACAGGAAAACAATGAGAAACTTGTGAAGATCACAATTTAAAAGTACATATTCATGGAAAGACTGAGGCCGAAATGCATAGTCAGTTATTTTCCCCATGGGCATCTGATAACACATTACTGAAGGCCAGAGTGTATCAATGCATTTCACCCAATTAGTGATTTGTAGTTAGAAATAAAAATTATAAGGCATACTAAAAAATACCCTACATTTATGTGTGAATAGAGCAAGCACAAGAGCCATGTTACATAAAGCAAGTGTCAGAATCATCAGATGACTAGTAGTCTAAAGGTCTAATAGAAAATTAAGTGTGGCATAATTAGTCGATAGATGAGTCTATGTTCAGAAAACGTGATTTGTTAATAGGTGAATTCTTTCCAACTTAATTTATAGACCCAATAAAGTTGCAATCATAAGACCAGCAAGTTAGCTTGAGATTATTAATAAAATAGCTATCTAGTTGAAAAGCAAATAGCCAGAATATAATACAATATTGAAGATCAATGTTGAAAGACTGAAACTAGCTCATTTTGAGACTTACTTCCAAGCTACAGTAACAATGATTGATATGCTCCAAAGAATAACATATGGTTCAATGGAACATAATTCAATCAGAAACAAAACTTTCTTGAATGTAGTTGTTGGTCTTTAACAAAGAAACAAAAGTAACTCAATAGGGGAAAAGATAAATTTTTAAATAAAAGGTACTGGAAAATGCAAGTAAATAAATAAAGGTCCCTGAATGTCAGCCAGCATTGAAAACTTACGTCTGCAGAAAACAAGGTATAGAGATGCATGTATCAGTCTTCTTTGAAACTGCTGAAACACTGCAACACCTGGCTTACCTTCATTGATATCTGATCAAGTATACACTGGTTCTACCCAAATGATGAAATATTATTGAATGCTACACCATAATTGAGCTCTTATGACATTAATATGCACACAGAATAACAAAATGCGCATTTGTAAGTTAAATGAGATAATCTACAGACTGTATGATTCAAGAAATGTGGAATTAAGAAAACTGTGGGTACAATGAAAAATAAGAGTTGCTCCTTTGAAGGGAGACAAGAGGATGAAAAGGAGAGGACAGGTAGAGTTTAAAGTGATGAGGTACTCTGCACAATACTACAATACACTTGCTGGGCATATAGCAAATACAGCACCAGACCTTGGTGGAAATGAATGAATTTTGAGTCGTGGGGCTATGCCAATGAATGTTTGGCTTGTCACCAACAGATGAAATGTTTGGATGGGTTCAGGATCTCCTCAGTGGTGATAGGGATATCCTTTTGTAGGGATGGGCCCTACATAGGAACTCCCCACATGTTCAGTTCAATTTTTTATGAGCTTAAATCTTATTAAAACTGATTCAAACACTAAAATATATTAAAAAGCAAAAAAGACAACGGAAGAGTATAAGTATGAAGGTATCTGTTTAGTATGCTGTTTTCAGTTTCATGGACACACACACACACACACACCACACACACACACAAGACTCAGTTAGCTCATAAAGTATGTCTATGTTCCATAAGACAGAAGCTCTGTACTGTCATTTCTATGACTACACTAACTTACATTTCCATGCAGGAATTTCTTTTCTCCACAAGCCCACTTGCATTTATGTTTTGTGATTTGAAATACAGCTGTTCAAACTGGGGAACAACATTACCTCACTGTTGTTTCTTTACCATTTTAAACAGTGGTGAGGATTTTATAAAGCAGATGCACAAAAGCAAACACTACATATTTTGTCATATGAGGAATCTAAAACTTTCAAAGTATATATAATAATAATAATAATAATAATAATAATAATAATAATAATAATAATGATTACCAGAGGTTGGGGGAAAAGTGAAGGTAAAAGAGGAGTGTGTAAATACAAAGGAGAATTACACATCCTAAAAACAGTTAGAATGAAGGCATTTCGCCATGGGCTGTTACATATCTTTTAGAGATCAAAGTGACAGGAGCTTAAGGAAATGAAGAAAAAAAAGTTGTTATGATCAGTCTATATTGAAATATAGTGCTGACCTCTCTTAATATGTACATTTAATATGTGCTAATAATAAGTTTAAATAAAAAGATAAACAACAAAAACAAGTGAGGTTGAAGTGTTTCCTTCATCCTGTTCCAATAGGCTGTGCAATTTTGGTTCCCTACGTTTTCATTTTGATTCCAATATTCTGGAGTAATGATACTCATGTCCACACCTGTGTTTATCAAACCCACAATTATAGTGCCATTTATAGGCATCATTAGCTTTGGTCTTTGATCATTTATAGAAGTCTGTCAGAATATATGTTTCCTATTTTCTTTTTTTTCATTATATCATTTTTATTTATGCATATATGTGCTTTGATCATGTTCAGATATCTCTTTTTCTGATCCCCCCACAATTAAAATATCTAGATAATGTCTAACATAGCCAGCGTTCACCATGCCCCTGCAGAGTGATGAATTGAATGGAATTATGTAATATAGACTGAGAAGAAAAATGGTGTTAGAAATTCATCTTTCATAGTTAAGTTATTGCCAGTGGGTGAATCATTCAACTTTTCCTTATTTTCTCACAACCATCAAATTGGGATAGTATCTATTTCATGAAATAATCATGATAATTAAATTATATATATATATATATATATATATACATGTATGTGTGTATGTGTCTCTATATATGTTGCTGTTATATATTATATAAATACATTTCCATTTCTCTAATGTGTGATTATTCACTAAACTTGGGTGTATATGTTTTTCTGTCTCTCTCTGGACCTATGCTAACCTTACCAATTTTTATACTAATAAACGTGGTTTATTTATCCTTCCTGCATATTCCATCATCCAGAACAGTATGGCTTTTTAAAGAAGGCTCTGGATTTTGTAATTTTCCTGCTGAGAAATGTCCTCCACAGTAACTGGGAATGACTGAACCACTTTTGACCCGGGGCTTGCAAGAGCCCCCCCCCCCCAGGTGTTTCCCAATGGTATCAAGTTCTCTTGTCTGTCTCTTGTTGATCTGCATTCATTGGTCCTTTGCCATGACTTCTACATATACCTGAAGGCTGAGTCTTCCTCTTCTTGCCATTCCAAGAGGAGATATTATTCCTAGGAACTCCTTGTCCCTTCTTGGATGTCCTATTCTACTACAAGTGAAACATTTGGCATTTTGATGTCTCCCCATTCCTTTGGAAAGTGCTTCTCCTACCCAAGATTCAGTATTGGAATAAAATGTCTCAATGTTCATTTGACATGGATTCAATTTTGTCTGTTAAATTAATGTTACTCTTTTCAATATCATTAATTTTTCAGGTAACTTTTGATTTTCAATGGTGTTAATCCTGTCAGATAGCTGTTAATTATTAGTCTGTAAAGACTATCATTTCTAAAAGTCCCTCAATTTTTGGCTTTTTTATCATATTATATTCTTAAGGATATAATATGAAGAAAAAACTGAGTCTCAATATCCAATAAATGGATGTATCATCATAACCATATAAGCCTTGCAGAATACAATCCATAGTATTAGCTAAAAAAAAGTCACTAAAGTTTTAATGGTAATATTGTCTACAATGATATATCTTTCAAGTTTATTGATTTATAAATTACTGGTTATAGACTCCGGTAAATTGTTTTAAGTATAATAATCTTTATTGTCCAGCAGGTGTCGTGGTTGTGAAGTTGCAACTAGAGTTGCAACATGGTGCCAGGAACAGTCCTGAGCTGCTTTGGTTTCTCCGTTTTGGTGCAGGTTAAATACCCAGAAATATGCTTTGCTTGACAAATTAAAAGCAATTAAATTAATTCCATGTGTGGAGCCAGAAGCCCAGAACTCAGGAACCTGAGTACAAACCGTAAGTTGTGCAAGTCACCACATGCAGCAGGGAATGCAGCAGTAGGGGCGAGGGACAAGCATGCACTTGGGAAATTTTTAAGTTGCTGCATGCAATTAGCTCCACTGTGGCAGGGGTTTTACAAACAAAAAACAAAAAAAAAGCACTTAGTAAGTTAAAGTTAGCTTAAAGCAAATTAAGTGGATAAGTGGGGTGGGGTGGGAGATTTTCTGGTCTGTGAACCATTTAGGCCTTTAAGCTGATCTACCTGATAGGTGTGCAGTTCTGATCCATGTGGGGCACCAGATAAAGAAGGATGCTTAAAAGAAATCCCACACTAGCTCTGAATTTAGTATAATAAAGGGTTATTTATTTAGGGGTAGATTCACAGATTACAATCCTCTTCTAGAACAGGGAACAGCAACTGAATCTCACAGCCTTGAAAAGAGACCAGACGCCTGCTTTACATTGGCATATATAGTATAAGAGGCCTCACCCAAGTGGGCAGGTAACTTAAAGGCTACTGGCTGTAGGAATTTCT
>JAQHUG010000584.1:88602-101574 GCA_028555095.1 Dicrostonyx torquatus | reverse complement strand
TTTTGTTTTTGTTGTTGTTTTTTCAAAGCATGGTTTCTCTGTGTAGCTTTGGTGCCTGTACTGAAACTAGCTCTTGTTGACCAGACTGGCCTCAAATTCACAGAGATCAGCCTGCCTCTGAGTTTTTGAGCTGAGAGTCTTTCTTTTATTTTTAGACTTTGTCTTTTCATAGTGCTCCAGATTTTCTGGATATTTTACATTAGCATTTTTTATTTACCATTTTCTTTAACCCAAGAATCTATTTCTTCTATTGTACCTTCAGTGCCTGAGATTCTCTCTCGAAACTCTTGTATTCTGTTGGTGATGCTTGAATCTTGAGGTGGTTTAAAAGAAAATGGCCCCCAAAAGAGTGGCACTATTTTGATGTGTGGCCTTGTTGGAGGAAGTGTTTCACTGTGGGGGTACACTTTGAGATATCTTTTGCTTAAGCTTCCATCAGTGAGACAATCTGTTGGCTTCCTCTTGCCTGCAAGATGTAGCACTGTCTGCTCCAGCACCACATCTGCCTGCATGCTGCCATGCTCCCCATCATAACAACAATGGACTGGACCTCTGAAACTGCAAGTGAGCCACCCCAATTGGATGTTTTTCTTTAAGAGATTTATTGATTTCCCCTAGTAGTTTTTTTCTTTGTTGTTGTTGTTCTTTCCCTCAATTTCTTTAAGGAAATTGCCCTGTCTGGTGTTGATGGTGTTCTTATGCTGGCATGTAGCCATCTGGGTTTGGGATGGTTATAGGTCTAGGTATTGATTTCTGAGTTTTTCTTTGTTGAATTAGTGTTTTGCTCTTTGGTTTTGTTTTCTTCTTTGGTCTTCTGGTCTTCGTGGCCTGGATTTGAGGTGGTCAGTGTGACCTCAATCCAACAGGAAGTCTGTTCACGTTGGGACCTGGACTTCTGGCCTCTAGGGTAGCTTTAGGTACAGCAGGGGGTCTCTATTCTTCTTACTGGTGTGACCTACACCTGTTCTTATGAGTGGCGTGCCCTGCTCCTGAGCAGCAGAAATCTGCTGGCATTGGAGGTAGGGGCTGACCAAAGGGCTGGTGGTGAGGTGGGGGAGGGTAGTGGAATGGGTCTTTAGGTCTCCTAGGGAGAGGAGCATTTCATCTGGCAGGCAGGTCATTCACCTGTTATTCTGACTCATGTTAAAATATTTGAAATGGTAATGTCCAAGGTTATGAAATGAAAACTGACACTATTTCTTAAATAAACTCACAATTTTGTCATTATCACGATCACATAATAAGTGACCTTTTCACATACACAGTCAGAAGACATTGGGGCAGCTTAACAATGTTTGAGTTAACGGTGATGCTAAAGCATAACCTTCAATGCTCAGCATTAGTTATTTCCGTGGGATAAATTCAATGAAATGGGAAACATATTTCCTCCATGTTTATGATAATAGGCCTTGGAACGCTCTGGGTGCCTGTGAGTGAGGACAGACTAAGATAGAGTGTTCAGGCGTTACATACATTAATGCAATTAGCTTTTGGTTTTAGCAGGACATGCCCCACTGTAAATAAAATGTTAAAGAAATTTCAGTCCCAAATACTTTTTACATATGTGGCTAAATCCTAATAAGCATGGTACTTCTTTTCTCCACTAATGATATAGTTCTCATAGAAGAATGAACAACCTTTTAATGCCAACAGAGGAACCCATGAATGGCAAAACAGCTACTTTTTCTTTTCTTTTACTTTCTTTTGTCTTCTGAGTGGTATCTCTCATTTATTTTTCTTTTAAGTAGTTAGCATGCAAAGTAATGGGTTTACTGTGACATTTTCATTTTCATACGTATATGTTATGATGTTCTTGGGGAAAGCTGTCCCCTCCTTCTTTCTCTCATCTCACCTTCCCTTTCTTGTGATGCCCTTTTCCTTTTCTTTCCTCTCATAGCTCCATTTCTGCTAGAATAATAGATAGATAGATGATAGATAGATAGATAGATAGATAGATAGATAGATAGATAGATAGATAGATAGATGGATAGATAGATAGAAAGATAGATGGATAGATAGATATTTAGATAGCTAGATGGATGATTGATACAGATGGAAGATAGAGATAGAAATGACAAGTGTATTGCACGTAGACAGAAATTTGATGTTTCTCTGCCCAAGTATGTTTTATTTCACTCAATATAATGTTCTCTAGTTCCATTTATTTTCCTGTATATTCCATTCTCTCCAGCTTAACAAAACACCATTGTGTGCACATACATTATTCATGTTTCTGTTAATGAATCTCCAAGCTAGTTCCAAACATTAGCCTTAGTGAATAGCACTGAAAACTGAGCATGGGTGTACAAGTATCTTTGTGATATGCTCATTTGGACTCCTCCAGGTATGTACCCAGGAATGGTAAACTGTATCATGTGGTAATTTTGTTGCTAGTAACATGAGGAACAAGAAGTCACCATACAGATTTCCATGGTGGCTCTAAAGTTGACTTTAGCACTAGCAGCACATAAGGTTCCTGTTTGTGCACACTCTCATCTCTGCCCTTGATGACGTGGACATAACTGACCTTACATAGAAACTCAATGCTGTTGGCATAGCATTTCCCTAATGGTTGAAGATGGTGACAGCTTTTCAAATATTTACTAGCCATTTATATTTCTTATTTTGAAAACATCTTGTTTCATTCATAGGCCATTTATTGAACTGACTGATTTTATTTTGATGGTGCTTATTGTTTTAATTTTTTTATAGTTTCTAGGAATTGATCCTTTATCATTGATAAAGATTTTTCTCCCACTCTGTAGACTGGCTTCACCCAAATCATGGTTTCATTTGTTACTTAGAAGCTATTCAAATTCAGCCAATGCCATTTCTAAATATTTGGGATACATCTTCTGCTATAGAGTTCCCTCTCTGCCTACCCTGTGAAGCGATTGCCCCAGATTTCCTCTAGCAGCTTCAGACATAAAGGTTTTTGGTCCACTTTGAACTATTTGTGAAGGATAGAAAGAGGAATAGGGTTTTATTAGTTTACATGCATACGTGTAGTTTTGCTAGCTTCATTTGTTGGAGAAGCTGTATTTTCTCAAATATATGTTCTGGGAATTTTTTTCAAACACTGCGTAGCTATAGTGTCATAGGTTTCTTTCTGGGTCTTTTATTCTATTCCCTTGGTCTATGCTTCTGGGTTTATTTAGCTGGGCTTTATGGGTTTCTTGAGATGGGGAGGTATGGGTTTTGTTTTTTGTATGTTTGTTTGGACTGTGTGGATATGTGTGTGGATATGTAGTGTGGGTATTTGTGTGTGTGTGTATGTGTGGTGTGTGTGTGAGAGAGAGACAGAGACAGAGAGAGACACACATACACACACACACACACACACACACACACACAGAGAGAGAGAGAGAGAGAGAGAGAGAAAGAGAGAGAGAGAGAGAGAAATTTATATGCCAGCTTTACCAAGGCTCTGCAATGTAATTATGCAGTTGCAGTCAGGGGTTTTGATATCTTCAGCATTGCTCTTTGATTATTCTGAGGGTTTTGTTTTATATAAATTTTAGGGTAGTGCAGAATGTCACTGTAATTTTAATGGGATTGCAATGAACCTGTAGATTATCTCCAGTAATATAGCCATTTTCACAATAAATTCCCCCTGCATTATTGTCTCTTTGGTGTTTGATGATTTCTACATAGAAGTTTTTTTACTTCCTTAATTGGGTTTATACACAGGGCCTTATTCCCATCCCTCCTTTTTGAACCTATTGCAAGTAGGATTTTTTTCCTGATTTCTTTTCAGCAAGTTTATTATTGAAATGTTAGAAATCTGCTGTTCAGTGTATGCTGACCTTGTGTCTGGCTTCTGCCTGGATGGCGTTTATCAGCTCTGAGACTTTGCAATGGTGTTTTTGGTATGTTTTAAGTAGCAATCATCTTCAGATAAGTAAACCTGGACATCTTCTTTCCTACTGGCTTCTCTGCTGTTTCTTCTCTTGTTTTATTGCCCAAAGGCTTTGAACAGTGTGTCAAATAAGACCAGAGAGAGTGGACACCCACATCTCATTCTTGAATATAGAGGAGCTGCTTTCATGTAATTCTCATTTAGCAGAATGTTTGTAGGTTTGTTATCTGTAATCTTCATTGTGGTGAGGGGTATTTCTTCTACTTCTGATCTTCTCAAAATTTTTAATCACGAAGGGATGGATACAAAACTTTATCAAAGATATTTTATCAATTGAAATTATTGAAAGATTTTTGTTCTTAATCATTTTTATATGCAGTGTTACACTTATTTATTTATATAGGTCGTACTTAGAACTTACATTTTATATTTATGTATACAATCAATATGACTGTATTTAAGTTTTTATTCTATGCCAATAATTGAAGTAAGTGAATAGAAAAATAATGATCAGCTAAACAGAGGAAGCCTTACTCTCCTCAGTGTAATTCATTACTAATCGCATTAAAAAAAACAAACAAACAACAGTTTCTGGCCTTTCAAAGAAGTCACAAGGAATTGCTAACAACAATGTGTGTCTATATCTTGTACTCATTGATAACTCACAAACTATCTTTAAAGTGTAATATTAGTATTATTGTTTTGTTATCTCTGTGCATGATGTGTGGTGCTTTGCTGTGTCCATTATCTCCTCCACCTCCAAGAGGGTTACAAGAATCAAAATCAGGTTGTCAGGCTCAAGTCTCAAGGACCTTTACCCACTGAGCAATTGCTCCAGCCCAGCGACTCACAAAGTCTAATATAATAGATCTCAGTGCACAAGAATTATTTGCAATGCTGTTGGTATAATATTAAATTGAGTAACATAAGTTAAGTAGCTATGCATAGCCCATCCATATAATTCTTATTTACAGTTATTTCAATTATATTAAAGCTATAATATAAAAATAGAATTGTTGAAGGAATTACCTAGTACAATAGTATTATACAGCATTTTCACCTATTTAAAAAATTCTGTAGCATCATTTTTCTCAAGTTAAGGCCATTTGAAAAATAAAATAAAGAGAAAATTCACATTGGCCAAAGTGGTAATTAAAAGTATAAGACATTAAAATCTGATGTTAATTTCTGCTAAATTAAGATGTAAGCTTCTGCAAAATGACTGTTTATCAGCTTATATCAATATGTAATAAAGAGATAATAACCACAGCACTGTAAAAATGGCCATGAGGTAAGGGTCACAGGTTTCAGTTTTGTGATTTTTTTTCTCCAAATAGTTAAGTTGGAGTAAAATTTCTCAGACTCTGTATTTTCTTATCTATAAACTGATGAATGTGAACTAAATTGACTGTTTTTAAGACCTTGCATTTCTAACAGTCTATGTAAAGCTCAAAAAAACTGAAAGAACATTTTTAAGTCTGTGAAAAAGCTGTTAACACTGACAGCTATTTTTAATCACATTTCCATTGTAAAGACAACCTCACTTGAAGAGAGCATTATATTTGTAAACGTTTATTCCTCATTTTATGTTCAAAGTGATTTTATGGGTCATTGATAATTAAAGAACAATTATAACATAGATGTCATAGAAATAGACAGTGTTATCCTCAGACTAGAAGAAAAAATAGAAATATTGTCTACTTTTATATGATAGGATTGCTATACCAAAAATTGTTATTTAAAAACTCATGTGTCTTACTACATTACTAAGAAAAATTCAAAAATAAAAACCCTTTAGTAAAAGTTCTCCAATGAATAAAAAGCTGACATTAATGAGTGACAGGAGGAAAGTCATATCAGAAGATTCAGACATTTTCACTGTATTGTGTGAAGATCCAAGAAGGATGAGAAGCAAAAGCTATGTTGTTGTACTATACATTTTAATTTATTCAAAAATTCTAAACACTCATTTTCAAAGACACTGAGTTCATAAAGAATCATTCATTTGGGAGATCCATGAGAACTTTAGTGAATCGGGTTTTCTGTGTAGATGTGGCTCCACATACACAGTCTATGCTCATGCCTTTCTGATACAATAAGCAATGGAGAACTGAAGTTAAGTTCCTTTCAAACTCTTCCACATGTGTGCTTCATGGCTTGGTATTTTCTGGCTCTTACAAGAGAGATGGGCATGAGACACTTGTTAGTTAACATTTGTGGGCCCAAAGTTTCTTATGTCAGCACCATTAATAATAACATGTTGCTAAACGGAAAGTTAGGAAGGAAATTCACATGTGGAGCGAAAGGGAAGAGGAAGGAAAGCAGGATGAAGGGAGGTGTAATTAAGGAACAAAGTATACTTGCACAAAAATTCTCAAAAAAGCAAAAAAAAAAATTTATTTTCTAAAAATTCCGAGTTTGGAAAACCACTTAAATGTTTACTGTATAGAAAGTGGCAGAGGGTTCTCGTAAATAACACAAATGAATGCAAGACAAAGAATGCTTTAATTTCTAGGGTAAATAATCAGATCACTTGTCTCATAACCATTTGTTAGCAACTTCTTCATAAAACAAAGTAACGGATGGTTTTGAGAACCATCTAGTTCAGGATTCTTCACAAACTCACCACCAGCCTCTCAGCCAGATCTCCAGTCACTCAAAGCTTTCTATACAATTCAAGGATCTCTTTTACATATTTCTTTAGTTTGGTTTGTTGAGACAGGGTTTCTCTGTGTTACAGTCCTAGCTGTCCTGGAACTAGTTTTATAGACCACGCTGGCCTCAAACTCATAGAGAACTGCCTGCCTCTGCCTCATGAGTGCTGTGTTTAAGGCATGCACCACCATCGCCTGGCTTCAAGGATCACTCTTATAGGTAGCTTAGTCTCATGACTGATAAATTCATGTTAGTTGCTAGTAAAAGATCTTAGTTCCTCTGTGCTCTTAAAAGCACTCATGAAACTCATAGAAACATGCCATCCTACTCATCACAGAGTGATGAATAGGTTTCAAGATAAAATTCCCAATGTGTGAGAAATTGCATGGTTGCTTCCACTGCAATGTAGTCTTTAGAGCAGCATCTGTAAATGCATGTTGTCTTAAAGAGGCCGTGACCTGACTCTTCCTTTGGAATGCAGGAGTATCAGTGAACTGGTAAACACATGTACACACTTTTGTCTTAGGGTTCTGAAACTCAAACACAAATGCTTCAATACTGAGGTATACCTTTACCACTTACGTATACTTTAAACCCTTAAAATGTGGAGTAATTGAACTCGTGAGGTGAAGTTCCCAGAGAAGATCAACATTTCTTAAATCCTGTACAAATTTGATTGAGTGATTAGGATATCGGAACTGTGGGGAGCTAGAATATTAAAGATTGAGAACCAAACTATCTTATGCTATTATTAGTCCCCTTAATGGTGGTCTTTTTTTTTAACCCAACTCTGTGTGCTACCAAAAATCCTTCTGAATATTAAGTGAATATTTTTGGAATGTGCCTACAGTGACAAAGACTAAGTATTTCATCAGGTCTTGTCAGTGTCCTGTAAAAGAGATTCTCCTGTTTTCCTGTATCCTGCCTACCTGATGTTACCACCAATGGATTTCTGAAATGCTTTGACTGATAACTTTCTTTACTTTGTTTCTATTAAAACTGCAACTGTTACCATGCTAGAACTTGCCATGTAAGTAACCAGAATGTGTGTTCCTAAACCGCAGTTCCTCATAGTCGGCTCCTGAATAAGCAGTCTCTACTTTCTTAAGCTTTAGGGTTTACAGTAAATGGCTGTGTTCTTTCTGTGGTCAAGCTAACTGTATAGGACTTATCCACAGAAATAGCAACATCAGGGAAAAAACAAATGAGCTGTTTTTAAGCTGGAAATAAAATGAGTCCCATAATCCTTTGAAAAGATATTTCTGCATATTAAAGCTTTCTCTAAAACTCATCAGATTATTATTCCTATTTTCTGCTTCATTTTGTCTATGAATATGCATTACATGGATAAGGAAGCTTTATTACCAAAGATTACTACATGTATTCCAGGCATCCATGAAAATCTTCAGGGAAAACTTGCTTAAAATATAGATCCCATGGTTCAACTTCATCATTACTAAGCTAGAATATTTTATATGGAAAACTAGAATCTTCAATATTTAACAAAGTCCTGAAAGTGGTCTAATTCAAGTAGTCCCAGAGATTCTGCAGTATGGCTTTTCCTGGAAAGAAAATAATAAGTATCTATTTATGTAAAATAGTCACAAGCAATAGACCAAAGAAATGATTCTACCAAATTCCAGCTTGGAGAAACTGTGGTTGTTACGGTTTGAATGAAAATTCCCTCCACAGGACCACATGTCTGGACACTTAATTCCAACTTGGTTGTGCTGTTTGGGGATGGGATGCATTTGTGGAATGTGGAACCTCATTCCTCCTCCTACTTACTCTTCTCTGCTTCCTGTGTATTGTTGAGATATGATCTCTTAGCTTCCTGTACTAGGTGCCGTGTCTTCTCTACCATTACAGATGTCCAGCCCTCTGGAACTATTAGTCAAAATACTATACTTCAAGTTTTCTTGTTTTGTTTTGTTTTTGTCTTTTTGTTCATGGCATTTTATGACTGACAAAGAAAAGTAACTAGTGCAATGAGTTTACTGAATTTACTTAAAGCAGCGTGAATAGCTCAGAAATAATTGCATGTTCAATAAGTCCAGTGCCCATGGATGATGGACTCATGAAAAGTACACTCTGTACTACGGAGTCCTCTTGAATTAACCTGTCTTCTATGTACTCTAACACCTCCTAGGGCCATATACCTGGAAGTACAACTGGAGAACAAAATGACAAGAATTCCTAGATGAGGATTCAAACACCTTTCTTCTACTTGGGTGTGTTAACAGCCCAACTACCATTACCATAGACTTCACTGTATATATGTTTTTCTGCTTATTTCCTTGCCATGACTGTGGGGCTATGCATCCTGCAAGTCATCACAAAATGCAAGATTATAATTAATCTTATTATTATAATTAATATAAGACTGTATTATAATCATAAGATTATAATAATTGTCAGCTCTATTATTGTCAGTGTGATAACTTGGCCATTACTGGAGAAAATAATCTTACTCCAAAAGACTCAAATACAAACAATAAGTAAAACTGGATTTTGCTTTTAGTGGTCCACACCAAGAAAAATACCTAGATGTAGTTCCACACCGTTAAGTACTGGCTAATAAAGCTAAGAGATAGAGGGGTTAGTAAAGTGTTTGCCAAACAAGCATGGCAAACTGAGTTTGATCTCCAGAACACATGTAAGGAAGCTGGGCACAATTACATGTCCTAATCACAGCACTGGGGAGGCAGAAACACGTGGATCTCTTCAGCTCGAGAGCCAGTCAGCCTAGACTCATCTGCATATTATGAGAGATCTCACAAAACAAGATAGACTGTATCTGGGGAATGACACCCAAGGTTGAACTATGTCCTATACAGGCATGGACACACACAAGCAGATGTGCACTTGAACACAAAAATGCTCCTGCACACACATGAACACACACAGACACGCACCAAAAATTAAAAGCTATTTAAGGAAAATAGGATTAAGTATTATTTTAGTGTTTAAACTGCAGAATCTAAGGACTTTCTGGAAGAAAGACAGAATGATTTGCATTTGCATGTGTCTCTTTCAGGCAATAGCGACACTTCTTATGACATAAACTTAGAAAGATTTCAAGGTCAAACAAAATATCAGATCATTGAAAGCTTGACTTCCAAGATACAAAGCAGCAAAGAAAAAGAAATCATGTCACTTGGGGCCTCTTAACAGGATGCTATGGAAAGAAAAAGACTTCTTGACTCTGACACTCCCTAAACAATGGTGAAGTTTGCAGCCATCAGTCGGAAGACAAAAAAATAAACAAGCATTTAATATTTATAAAACACCTAAAAATAATTTAGCAAGCACCTCTGACTTTATTAAATTTCAATTTTATTGAAATATTTTTTCATTCACATTATTTTATGTTACTTTTTAACTAAATTTTAAGCCTCATGAAAGATGGCCTGTCACTCCACCTTTTTTTCTTTAATGTATTTCACAGTGCTGGAGAAATGAATAGAGCAATAGGTAGCATAGGATTATAGTTTGTTTGCTTGTTTTCCTAATGGTCACTTTCTGAAGGGAATATAGTCTTATTACTAGAGAGTTTTAAGGCAAACACCTGGTTGGTATTGGAAGTCTCAAAAAAAATCTGGAATCAACAACTCATCCCCAGTATATGCGAATTAAAAAGAAATAGCTATGGAAATAAAAACAAGGGGATTATTCAATATTCCATACTAGAAAGAGAGACAAAGTGTTCCAGTACCCTGAGTGCCTTCTTGGGTACTAACATGAGTTCTAGGTTTAAGTGGAGAAGTAAGTCAGACAAGACTGGGGCAGATGATATGCATAATCAACCACTTTTTAATTTTTAATTTATTTTACATACCAACCACAGTTTCCCCTCCCTCCTCTTCTTCCGTTACCTCCCTCCACCTCTTCTATAGCTCCATCCACCCTTCAGAAAGGATAAGGCCTCTCATGAGGAATCATATCAAGTTGAGGATGGACCAAGCTCCCCCGACACCCATATCAAGGCTGAGCAAGGCATCCCACCATAGAGAATGGGTTCTAAAATGCAAGTTCATGCTCCAGGGGGAGATCTGGTCCCACTTCTAGGGATCCCACAAACAAATCAAGCTACACAACTCTCACCCACATGCAGAAGGCCTAGGTCGGTCCCATGCAGGCTCCATAGCTGTCGGTTTAGAGTCCATGAGCTCCCAGGAGCTCAGGTCAGTTGTGACCATTGTCTCAGTTCTCATTCTGCAATTTTGAACTTCCTAGCAAAGAAGCCTTTACTGCAGCTTGAGAAGACCGGTCTTACTCAGCGGCTGGCTGTCTAGGGTACAACCTGATAGCATAGATCATCTCTGTCCTTCTTCTGTGCAGGCTTCTGCAGCGAGAGGTTCTGCTGTTCCAGCACCACAAAGGACACAAGAG
The DNA here is from genome assembly GCA_028555095.1 of Dicrostonyx torquatus. Taxonomy (NCBI): domain Eukaryota; kingdom Metazoa; phylum Chordata; class Mammalia; order Rodentia; family Cricetidae; genus Dicrostonyx; species Dicrostonyx torquatus. The sequence continues at coordinate 90,668 of JAQHUG010000584.1, read as the reverse complement.
GAAAGGTTAAGGACAGTGATTGATCTCCAGTCCTCAGCCTTAGCAGGTCAATGCTTTTTGTCAGAAGAAATTTCCATCAATTCCAACCTTTTAAGGTATGAAATTTTCCACATTATTACATTATTAGTTGCTTATCTCATCATTGTGACAAAAACCTGACAAAAAGAACCTTAAAAGAGGCAGCGTTTATTTGGGTTCCTATCTGAAGGGATATGTCCATCATGACAAGGGAAGTATGGTGGCCAGAATAGTGACTGTCAAAAAAATATGTCTTCAGCTGGGAAGAAAGGAGCTCAAATGCTGATGCTCAGTTTGTTTTCCCAGTCCATGTGATGCTGCCTACATTCATGGTGGGTCCCCACTTTTTAGTAAAACCTTCTGTAAATAACTTCTTCATATTCTAAATTCCATCAAGTTGACAATGGAGGTGAACCATCACAAGTGCCATTCGTACTTTCTTGGGTCACTATTATCCAGTTTGTCTATCATGTGCTAAAGAAACGAGGAAGGTTTACAAAAACATGTAGAAGGTTCAAATATTATCAAAAACAAAAGCTACTAATTAGGTATCAGAACATTGTATCTTTTTCTTGGTAATTTATGGCCATTTGTGGATTTTGTTTTATATTTTTCTTATTTCTTTTTAATATGTCCAAATGCATGTGACAATTGATTGGGTCAAAAGAATGGGATCTGAACCATATTTCAGGTGTTGGGTGGATGCATGACTTTTTGAACTACCCAAAGTTTGTGAATTTTTAGCTATCCTCTACTAGCAAGAGGATTTCTGGTAAATAAGAAAGATTCCTGCTCCGGAGACTTCAGAAATACTAAATGGTCTATGTGAAACTCTGTACAAAAGTGCTTTGGACATTCCTCACTCTTCTTGCTTGAGAATGCCTCTAATTCTATTCTCTAATAAATGCTGCTTGTCTTCTATAGTGTGCTCGATTCACCTAAATTCTTTCCACAGATTGCAAGAACCAGAAAGCCAAGTAAAGGCCAGGGGCATGACTCCCACAACAAGATCACTCAAGCTACCCCAATCAGGCCAGTTTATGTATGAACTATCCCATTATTCTTAGCAACCCGGTTCTGCTAAACAATTTCCCCACTGTCTCAGAGTTCCCAGGGAATATGTTCAAAGAAAAGGAATATGGAAGTTGCTAATTTCCTTAAGACAGAGCACATGATGTCTCTTCTTCCTGGATCATCTTCTTCAGTATTTTCTAAGGCATGGAATTCAGAAGCCTTCAAGAGTAAGACAGAGAGAGTGGCATTGATTTAAGCTGTCAATAAACAGCATATCAAAGACTTTGAGTTATTGTGAGTATGCCACAATTGTAGAGGACTCTTTTGGTCCTAGATAACAGAAAGCTAAGCTCAGCCTTGCTTAGTAAACAAAGAATTGCTCCCACAACAGGAGAATCTGCAGGCTTTGAACACAATTGGCCAGGGATCTGACCTCCTTCAGTCTATACCACCTGCCCTAGCAGCACATCCTAGCAAGATCCCTTCTCACAACTGGAAACCACATCCTGTTAGGCCTATCCTAGAACCAAAGAACTTCTTAAGTGTGTGTCCATCAAAGAAGTCAACCGAAAAGCCTAGGCTGGTACTGAGTATTTAAGCAATATTTTGGGATAGGCTTGCATTCTGGAACTAACCACAGTCAAAGGTCAGTTGATCAGCATTAGTTCTGTAGGTCTGTAGGTGTGTGACATACATGGCTACTTCTCAACTAGTTCAGTCAGATTCTCTGGAAAACAGCATTGTGAAAGGAAGAGAAATCAGTCTGCAGAAGGCAGTTGCTGGCAGCAGAACCACGAATGGTCATGACACAAGTGTGTTCTTATATATGATATGCAAACATGAATGTTTGTTTTTAAAAATGTAAAATGTAGAATAAGAACTTTAGGTCTTGATCGTCATCATAGAAATTTCGCATGATGGATGGAGATAGAGCCAGAGACCCACATTCACATCAGAGCAAGGGAAGGAAGAGCAGAAGGAGGGAGAAGAGGAGCAAGGAAGTCAGGACCGTGAGGGACTGGCCCACCAACTGA
>JAQHUG010000584.1:66872-80441 GCA_028555095.1 Dicrostonyx torquatus | reverse complement strand
TCAGTGATGGGTGAGGACCACACTTGTCTCTGGGTATAAGAACAAATGTTTAGAATGTTGTTAGGGATATTGCTGGCTAGTAAATTAGTGGTTATAGGTTTTCTCTAATAATCACAACTTCACTAGTACTGAGTAGCTGACTAGGTTTCAAGTCCCGGCATGGTTTCCCTTTTGTTGAGCAGGTCCGAAGGCCAATTAGAGGGTTGTTGGTTACTTCCAAGGTATGGTTGCCACTACTACACCCTAAGGGTTATCATGTCTGCTGGGAATTAATGAGTCTCATCGCCATCATGCTGAATAGGAATGTTCGTTGTCTCCCTCATTTGGAAGCTTGCATGGCACCTTTTGTTATTATAAGAACTAGTCCTCGGGATGGTGGCATTCTGGTCAGTTTCAGATCTAGAATCTCTGCTCCTTGTTTCTGAAGTGCATGGTATCCTCAACAATAGAGACTTTCCTTCTACCTCTGCAGCAAAACCAAAGGCAGTAGCAATAGACTGTGTTCTTACTGTAGGAAGGACAGACACTTGGTTTTTCTCAGTGAAGGGGAGAGATCTGTGACTTTATTTTAGCCATCCAAACACTCACACTCTTAGTTATCACACTTAAGGAATGTTTCAGCATATTTTAAATAAACACATTCAGTCAATAGCATTAACATCTGTAAATGTCATGTTTCTCTCCTATGGTTCATGTTGCTGGAATACATCCTCACTTCCATAACACACTCCTTGTTCGCCTTGATACAGACTTGCCATGGTGATAGCAATTACAAAATGAATAAAATTAAATCAAGACATGTCTAGAGTAAAATCAGTAAAATCATACTTTGGAATTGAAAGTTTTATTAGTCACTGAAGTAAAATAATATTCCATGTAATAGTAAAGACCTTCATTTGTACAACATCGTGTCTGAGAAAAAAAGTTATCCTAACACAACAATTGAGTAAAGAATGAGATGATCTACAATCACACTCAAGTATAGAGGAAAGCATGAGGGTTTGGCTCAAGGATTAGGACATAAAAATTTTTAAATTATTATCATTGCTTATTTTGAATGCGTGTGCATGTGGGGATGGGTATGGATGGTATATCCATGTATACTGTGTGATGCTCATAGAACAATTTAAGATGCTGCTTCTTTCCTTTCAACAGTAGGTCCTAGTGACCCAAATCATTTTTTGCCATGCTTAGCAGCATGTGCCTTACAGACTGAGCCATCTCAGTGGCCCACAATTAATGTTTCATAAAACACAATGCTAAGCCATGCACTGTACTAACTATGGGGATTCTTATTTGCTGTCACTCTCAACACGTCCAAAGAAACTAGGAAGTCCCCCATCATATACAAATTACTACTTGATATGTGGCAGATAACCAATAGCAATAAATATCTACTGAAAAAAAAATGTGGGGTTTCTTATTTTGTTTTCTTTCTGTCTTTTAAAACTAGCCCATCCAAGTTCAAAATAAGTGTTTCTAATAGTGATAGATTGGATATGATCTTGGAGATAGAATCATCTTTTAAATGTGAGAGGAATACTCATTTACATTATTTTATATATTTAGAGAAATAACAGGCTAGTTTATGAATGGCACAACTGTCAGTTTTGTTAAAGAATGTAAAATTAATTAGATATGAGAATGAATGGCGTGATTTAGATTCAGGAAAATCTCAGACGTGATGCTGGCATCTGGAACTTGCTTTGTTTTTTTTTAATGTGAGTTTATGAGCTATGTGTGTGCACGTATGTGTAAGTACATGTGCGTTACTGTGTGTGTGCATGTGTATGTGTGTATGTGTCCATGTATGTGTTTGTGTGTGAGTGTGTGTGTTTATACATGTGTTATGTGAGTGATGTGTGTGTGCAATGTATGTGCACCTGTATGTGAGTGTGTGTAAGTGTGCATCTGTATGTTTATGTGTATATATATGTGTGATATGTGTATGTACTTGTGCATTGTGTGTATTTGTTTGATGTATATATGTGTGAATGTGTGTGTGATGTCTGCATGTGTGTATAATGCCTGCACATGATGTTGTGGAGAATGTATAATGTACTTGTATGTTGTGTGTGATGCATATATATGATGTGTGAAGTGTGTGATATGTAATTGATATGTGTAGTATATGCATGATAAATACATGTGTATGGGATGTGTTTGTGTGTGATACGTGTATGTGAGTTGTGTGTGATGTGTGTAATGTGTATGATAAGCATGTGTGATATATATATATATGTGTGTTATGTGTGAATATGTGCAATGTGATTGTATGTACGTGATGTATATGTGTGTATACAAGTGGCATGTGTATTATGATGTATGTTATATGTGTTGTGTGTGCTGTGTATTTGTGTTCATGAGCCATTTGTATGTGTTTGTGCATGTAGCATGCATGTGTGATGTGTGTAATTTATGTGATGTGTGTTGTATATGTATGTTCATGAGTCATGTAAGTGCATGTGGAGGAAAAAGGGCAACTTTGAACATCAATTCTTAAAGCAGAGTCTCTTGTTGCTGACATATATGCCAGGGTACCTGGCTCACAACTTCTTCGGGATTCGCCTATCTCCACCTTCTACCTTGCTGTAGCAGCATTGGAATTATGGTTGTAGGTTTCTACAACTTTTTCATATATGTTTTGGGAATCTGAACTCTGATCCTCATATTTGCCTACCAAAGTTTTAACTGCTTAGCCATTTCTGCAAAACCTCTTTTGTTTTTTGTTTTGCCTTGTTACTGTTTTTCATAATCTTCATTCTGTAACCTCTTCCTCAAGAAGACATGTGAAGACTAAGACACAGGACCTAGTTAGGAATGTCTTAAGACCTTGCAAGCTTCTTTTCTACGTGGACAAAAAATCCTCAAATCTGGAAGAGAAAGGCCATCTTGTTATATTGTGAAGTACTCATCCCCAGCCTCAGAATTCACTGCAGCCTTTCGTCACTGCCATCTGCACCCTGGAAATTAACATACATTTTATTTTTCTTTCTCTAAGATTAAAAATACATTGCAATGAATAATATAGCAGGGCTGTGTACAAACCTAAGTCTCCCACATCTACTTTTAAATGTTTGTTCTTCTGCAGAGACTCTCTGAGGAAAACATATTGAAAGGATGAATTTAATTTAATTTTTTATCATAAGCATTAGTGGCGAATAAAGGACAAAAGTACTTTGCTGTGCTAAAGGAAAAGAATGAGAGAGTCATCAAGGGAAATTGCTGCCTTCAGATCGACTGGCGGGTCATGCACACTCTCTTCCCTTTCAAGTAGAGAAAACCACATGGTTAATATGCAGCTCCTGAAAGCATTTCATACATACATATCACATGTAGCAAATATCAATCATACATCCTCAATTTTTCATTATTTTAGAGGAAAAAGTAAAGAGCTTTTAATTTAAAAATGAGAGGACTGCTCCACAACATTTCCATTAAAATGTGAATCTAAAACTCAAAGTTTTATTGTTTTTCAGTGTCTCCTGAATTATATTATCATTTCTAAAACTGAAATGAGAAAAAGATCTATTCTCAAGTCAGATTGTTAATTAGCTGTGAAAAAACCCTCAGTTTTGCCTGGTGCCCAAAATCATATTGATGTGTGATGTTCATACATTAATTCCTTCATTCTGTTGAAATCTTAAATCCAGTAGCACATCTCGTCCAATCATTGCTTCAGAATTTTGGAGAATTATTGAAAATTTTAAAAATAAAACATTGCATTTTCCTACAGGAAATTTAGAAACTATTTTATTTGACTACTAGTAGAGAAAGTCTATAATATTTGATATGGAAGTAATGAAAAATATATTTAATTGGGAAGGCATCATGAGGAAATGAAAGCAAGACACATATAATAATAACTCTTTTAAACAATTCTATAATTAAATTCTTCATCTAGACTCAAGTTGAAAACTTCTGCTTAATTATCTGTTGTGGCTGTCAGTTGTAGACCGTGTTTAAGAATTGAACACAGTCCTGGCATTCATCATTTCAGAATCTTCTCATGCTAGGCCCAGTTCTAGTTTCAGAGTTTTATTCTCATTGTAAGGTCCTCCAGCTTCTTTGGTCTGTGATTCCTTTTAATGTTTAGGTAATTTTAACAGTGTTTCTAGACCAAGAGACTTGGCAATTTCACTTCTCAAGACATGTTGTCACTACCAAATGTTTCCTACAACTTAGCAGATGTTTGAAAAAAAATGATACATATAAATTGAAAGAAAAAATGGTGATGACATTTCACTATTTTAAAATTTCATTCATTTCTAATGGGATGTGCATTTGTGTTAGGTACTATTATACTATTTCTCAAACTGAGCATTTCCTTTAAATGTTGTTTATTATTTATATTTTGAAACAAGTTTTCACACAGCCTCCACTAGCACTGCACTGGACTCATGAAAAATCTGTGAAAGACTGAGAATTCCTGATCCTCTCGGTTCCACCTGAGAGGTCCCAAATGTTGGGAATAGAGATATGCCCAACCCCTCCCAGGTTGACATTTGCTTTTTTATTACAATATTACTTCTTATTATTAACAAAGTAAAAATGAAACAAAATAATCTTCTTCAAGACTTAGTGGTACTGAAGGGAATGTGATAATGTGAACTTACCTGGTAGGAAGAATATGGGCATGGATGACCTTAAGCAAAACACTCTCTCTGTATCCAACAATTTGATGAGTGTCAAACAGTGGCTCTTCCTTAAAGGCTGTTACATGTTCCATGAAGCCTCTGATTATCTTCATTTCTGCCACTGTGATAAAATAGCCTGACAAAAAAAATCATCTTAGAAGCGAAAGGGTTTGTTTTATCTCACAATTCCAGGACATCACAAATCCATCACTGTGGGGAGACCAGGATGACACTTGAAACAGCATGCACAGTCAAGAGCTTAGATGCAAGAATACACTGGGACCCAGATGTGCTCAGTCTCCTCTCTACTCTTCCACAGTCTAGAATCCAAACCTTGGTGATGGTGCTGCTCAAAATGGGCAGAACTCATGTCTTAGTTAAAAGCAACTGCCACAGATGCACCCACAGACCAACCTGATGTAGACTCCCCTCATAAATACCCTCTTTCCAGATGGGATAATTCTAGATTGTATCAAGTTAACAATTAAAATGAGCCCTAACAACTTCTAAACTCACTCAAGAGTCAATGAGTCATGAGATAAAATTCGTGATTCACATTCCCTAAGGAAATTCTACAAAGAAATCAGATTACCTGACTACAAATAAAAATCTTGTGCCTCTAATTTCACTTCTCCCTTTTTCCCCTCCTTTTTCTCTTCCTTTTCCTGATCTCCCCTCTCCTAATCCCTCTTGTCTTCTTGTCTAGATGTTTTTCAACCTATAGATTTCAACCTATAGATAACTCTATAGATGTCATTTATGGTCCCAGCACTTCCTTTTAAACTTCAAGAATACTCTTCAAAGCAATTTATTTCCATGATATCAATGAAGGCTTAAGTGCCCCGACTTCTTTGGGGACATGCTATCACCTTCAGAGTCAGCACGCTCTGTAGCGATCGCAGAGCTTGCATGTGCAGGGAAGGTCCACTCATTTCCTGGCATCTGAGCTAGCTTAAATATTGTGACATGTGAGCCATTATTCCTGGAACAACTTAGTACCTTTTCAACTTTCTGTGTTCGTGCAGCATTGATAGTCATTCAGAACAATATTGCATTGGTTTTTAAATATCTTGCTTTACTCCTTTAACCAGTGAATGATGTAGACGAATGGATGTTTTGCAGTCATTGCAAATAATATTAGACTTCCCTGCATGGAGGAAGACAGCATGTATAAATATTAAAAGCTGTGTTTAGTGCACACTTTCCTAGATTTTCATAAAATAGAGGAATAACACGGATGGAACATTTTCAGATCACTTTTTTAAGCAATGCAATAACTGAAGTCAAATGCCAGAATACATTCCAGCTACTATACATTTTTTTCTTCTCTTTAGTAAAAAATGATTGTGATGATAACAACCTGATCGGGAGTTTAATAGGGAAAAAGAAAAAAGAAAAAGAAAAAGTGTGGAGCTGCATATTATTCTGAATCAACAGCACCACCTTCTGTCTGCCTTGGGAGAGATGAGCTTTCTGCCATGTGCCTTCCTGACTTGGATCTTAGGCAATGGACACGAGTCTGAACTGGCTCCTTAGCTGGAATCAAAGAAGTCACAGTAACTTAAAGACTGAAAACTACATTTAAAGATAAATTAACGAAAGGTTAACATGAAAAGGCCATGGTCTGAATACAGTTCTGCCCAGCAGCTGTCTTTCCCTGGGTATCCGCTTATGCACTCTTTCTACATGGAAACTCTGAGAGAGCATGACTATGTGCCTGATGGGGGAAAGGGGAGGAAGAGGAGAGAGTCCTGGTTTGGTACTATAGGAATGATTTATAAAACCTTGTGTCAACTCATGTAATGGTCTCCATCCAAGTGTCACAATAAATGAAAAAGCAAATTGATTATAGGAGTAAATAAAGTCATATAACACTTTTCAAATGCACATACTCTTGAAACACACAGCTATTCCATTCTGCTTTCTGTTTCAGCTAAGTGAGACCACTGAAATCTTGAGCAATTAGAACATTTATAAAGAACAAGTTAATTTGAGACTGAACTCATAAAATGCATGAAGTATGGCAATGAATAACAATGCACGAGGAATGGAGGGTTGTCACAGCATGAGTCAAAGTCTTACTTTCACACACATAGGCAAGTCTATAAAGTGATTCCCTCAAGTGTCTGTCCTTGAGAGGGTTCAGAGAAGCTTCCCCCAGTGAAATGACCCCTGGCACTATGCCATGTCACCCCCAGTGACACAGGAGGATGATTCCAATGGTCTGACTTCACTCCTCACATCTGCCTCACAAATGACTCCTTAGGAGAGCAGGAAATTCAATAGAAATGAGGTATGATGCTAGAGCTTTAGCAGTGAAAACACCTCCTCTCCAGGACAGAGAGAAAGAGGGGGGAGGTAGGAGGAGCCCTCTACTCATAAGCTCATTAATTTTCCCCAGTGAGAGCAAAAAAAAAAAAAAGTTAGTTGTAAACATAGTCAGCTCAATTCTGACAGAATCTAGAAAGGATACAGGTCATTAATGGTTTACTCATTTACATTTGCTGAAATTAAATCATTTCATCAATCTTTTCACATTACCTTTATATAGTTAAAAGATTTTGTAAAGTCAGGACAGATTTCATGGAATTTCTCCTGTCAGTAATACCTGTGTTATCTCTAAAGTCAAACAAAATTTATTAGACTCTTTCAACAATTCATTTGGTTTTATGTGAATAAGTAGACTCTGATGTCATTAAGGTGTAATTTTTTTAGCTTGAAGACAGGAAAGTGAAAAAATGGCCTTCAAGCACCTTGCTATCTGTGATTCTATTTGTTACATTGATTTTAAACTTGCTAGATAAACAAGCTTCAATTAGAGTCAGTAAGTGTTCTGGTAAATGAGTGGTGAAACTTCTCTCACCTCCTAAAGTCCTTGAATCCACAGGGCTGTGGTACAGAGTCAGTGTTGCCAACAAGTGCTGGAGAGGGTGATGGGAACCTTTGTAATGCCAGAATACAACACCGAACAAAGAGGATGAAAAACTGCTATTAGTCAGCCCAAGCTGGATAGTGACTTCTGTATAAAACCCTCTGTCCCTTTAAAAACAACAACAACAACAACAAAAACCAATTTGTAGTAGGTGGAGAAACATACATGTTGTAAGAGAAATTTCCATGGCAAACAAGTGTCTATTACCTCAGAAGAGAAATCTATGAATATTTCAGCCATTCGAAACTATTTAAAAAGTTGTTTGAACCAAAAACCCACTGATCATTGAAAAAAAGTAACAGTAGAGTAATAGCTGCCAGGCATGAATACTAGTAAAGTATTTACAATTCATAATTCTCCTTACTCTTCACTGACTTTATTTAAATCCCATTAAACAATTATCAGAGCCAATGCTGATCATGCTTGTTTGCTTCTTTTATTTGCCATGTCTTCCAGTCATATTATTCTCAGTGTAAATATCACTTTAAAAGCTCACTTCTCAGAGATGCAATTAAGGAGATATGTGTTCCAGTGAAACATATTTTAAGTGTTCCCCAAAAGCCGGCTGTATTCAAGCTATCAGTAGCATGAGATGCAAGCTGGAGGAATTTGTGTATTTATCCTCTGTCTAAACAAGTAGTTTGCAGTGCAGTTGTCTGTGTTACAGATTCAAAGAGATCTAAGCAGCATGTATACCGTTTCCAAGATGTGAGTGCTCTACAGATATAGCAATGAGAAGGTTGACCTTCATTGTGGTCTGAAAAAAATTGGAATCATCTAGGAGACACACCTCCCAGCATGACTGAGGGTGTTTAGAGAGTTTTAACTAGAGAGGAAAGATGTGCAATGAAAGTAGCCAACACCACCCTTGGCCTGGGCTACCTGACTAAATAAGAGAAACGGGGAGGAAGCCCGCAAGACACTAGCATTCTGTGCTCTCTTCTTTGTAGTCTGTCCAGATGTGCATCTGCTGGCATGAGCTCTGTCTCACCCTCCTTGCCCTTGTGCATTGTATCCTCTTAAACTATGAGCCCAAAGCAGTCCTTCCATTGAGCTGCTTGCTACCAACTGTCTGGCCATAGTCATTGGAAAAGAACCTAATACACTGCGAAACAATTTTACCTTGGGTTCAGCTTTACATTCAAAGTTGCTCCTGGAGATTTTAGTCAATTATAAATATGAAATTGCCTCAAAACCAATTTATCCAATTCAGAAGGCAAAACACATTGCTTCTAAGTCCAATACACAACTATACCATGATCTCATTTGACTACTACAGGATGGAAAATAATTAAGTATATGTCCAGCATCCTTATCATTCCTCTTTTGAAAAATACACTGTCAATTTTTCACTTTTAGTAAAAACATAACTTTATCATAACTGGAGAATCACTCTGCTGGATTTTACTCCCCTATTGGCACTCTTTTGAACTACAGAGATATAATAGAACTGTCTTTAAGACTGGCTTGGGTTTACTTAAGAACTAGCTGTGAATGGATAACCACCCATGCATTAAAAACAGAGCTTTTAAATGTAACACAGTAAATGAGTTTCAGCTTAAAGGGAAACCTTCAGAACTACATGATGTTCAAGAAATCAAAATCCAATTGTTCCTCACTTCTTAAAAGCACACATACCAAACTTTTATGTATTATGTACAATCCTACCTACTTTACCAAACTTCTGCTTAAGTAAAAAAAAATACTAAATGAATTTGTCATGTTTCTTCTTCTAATCTTTCCAAGATATGTGAGCTGACACTTTGAAGTAGGCTCCTGGCACCATAAATTTCAAAAATTCAGTTTTTGTTCAGACCATCTGCTAAGGAATTTTTCCTTCTCTGGCACAAAGAAATATTGCAACCCAAACTCAGACATGAGACATTTTAGAAGATAGAGGATTATCCATTTACAATTGGATTATGAAGAGAATCAAGTCAAAGTCATGAGATGTAAATGGGAAGTTTTTTTAATGCAGGAGAGCTAAGAGCCTGAAAAATCATTATAGCAGATTTTACATTGGAGAATTGGGAGGTCAAGCCATTAGCTTTGTGAATTTGCAGAGGTTTCCCAGAAGCTTGCGCAAATCCACTCCTAGGCCAATGTGAAATTTATTCAATTCATTAGCATAATGGCATAAATGACCACTTGTGAAATGAAGAATGACAAGAGTTTCTAAACCTGTCTTGGGAAACCTAGGGGTCATGTTGAAAAATAATAAAAAAAAAAAGAGTCTACACAGCACAGAACCAGATGAGAAATAGGCTGCTTCTTTTGTTCTAGGACACAAAACTGGTCCTATCTCCTCAAGTGAACTTGCTATTTGGGACATTTAGTCATTGGTACTTGAATCTTATCGCTTCTATGAATAATAAAAATGGATGTGAGCTAAAATTAAAGTTATATTTGATTGAATGTTCTAAAATTGTGCTGGTTTTCAATTGTTTTTCTCTTCTTTAGAAGTTGACATAGAAAATGCTGAATAAAGATATCTGATTTTTTTGTTTATTCACTTCTGTTCTTGAGATAGGATTTTACATACATTAAGCCAACCTTTTTCTCCTTATACAGGTAAGGATGACCTTGAATATTGTTCCTCCTGGTTCAACAACCAAAGTGTTGAAATGACAGACTTACACAACCATACTAAGTTTAGATTTTAAATAAAACAGTGAGTTACTTCCATGAAGCTAAAACACACAGGCATTCACATTTTAAAAAAATGAGAACATATATCCATGACAACTACTATAATTTGTAAAATTGCCGAGACAAAGCTCATATTTTTTAAATATATATAACATCTAATAAATGATCAAAATTATTTCACCAATGTCCAAGAAATGACTAGAGAGAAATGTATACAGATAGAGACATAAGATTTATGCATGACTTTGTCAAACACAGTATTCATGAGGGCCATATTTCCATTTAAAAGCAGGACCTTTATTCAGGATGTTCGATCAGAAATCGTGGCAGACATGCATTTGTATTTTATGAATTATGCAGAGATATATTCCATTGGCCTAGATTCTGATATCAGCTGTATTGCTTATCTCCTGTGACCATAATTGTGATTCAACTAAATACTATAAATACTTTTGGTTGCGAGCCTAGACTTTAATGGCTGAGTAATCTCTCCAGCTCTTAAATACCACATATAAGGCATCTAAAGCCTATTGCTACAAATAAGAGGATTCTTTCATATTCCCCTCTACTTCTAAATGTTATATATGTATTTAGAACCTCCTTTGTATCCAGTTTCCAGCTAGGTTATACTGCTACATGATAACGCTTTCCCTCATATGATGAGAATGAAGATAACCAGATACAAGTTGTAGCTAAATCATGTTTCAGGTACATAGATATGTCTAAGTTTAAGTTTGTTAGTTAGAAATGAGGGAGATGATCCCACAGAAAAGAGCATTAGAAAAAAAATATTTTTAAAAAGTTCTTAATCACTACCTCAACTCTTCCAATATTCACTCCCTTCCCGACTGCCCAACTTTGGGTCATTGTTTACCACATCAAGACCAATTTGTGTTACCTAACTGTTCTTGAATTTGTGGATTTCCTGGGCCTGCACAAGTTTGGGGTAGTGTTTTGCTTACTATCCATTCTGTCAAGGTCACTGTGATTTCATTGTCAACTGCATTGCTGTCTTCTGAGAACTTTGACTCTGTAGTCACCAGCATCCCCCAGTTCCTACACTCTTTCACCCTCTCTTCCATTATGACTACCGAACCTTGGAAGAAAGGGATGTAATGTATATACATTACACTGAGGGCTGAGAATTCTCCAGTCTCTTATTCGCTGCACCATGGCCAGGGTAGGTGATTGTGTTAATCACTGTCTACTGCAAATCGAAGCTTCTCACATGAAAGTTAAGAGCACCATTTCTCTATGGGTATAACATTAAGTCATTAGAAGTCAATTTAGCACTATGATCACTTAGTAAAATAACAGTGGTATGCCCTCCTTTAGAGCCTATGACCTGTCTAGGCATTAGGCATTGGTTCTTGCCCTACTAATGGTGCCTGGTGTGGATTTCATCTTGTCTAGTGATACACAAAATCAATAAGAAAGTAGTTGTTTATTTCCATGATATTCACACCACTATGGAATACCAGGGTGAATATATCTCAAAGTCTATCATTATTGTAGCTTGGATAGTTTACAGATAATTATTGTTTTAATTTGGGTTAATATTTCTGTGATGAAACACCACAACCAAATGAGTTGTGAAGGAAGGGATTTAGTTGGCTTCTATTTCCACACTGTAGTCCTTCATTAAAGGAATTCAGGACAAGAACTTACACAGGGCAGGAATCTTGAGGCAGAAGCTAAAGCAGAAGTCATGGAGGGGTTCTGTTAAGGCCTTGCTCTACTTTATTTGAAGGAAATAAATAGGTAAATTCTACAGAGAAAGCTTTATCTATCCCTACAGATTAAAGAACAGACCAGCATTTACAGATCTTCACATTTTTATTCTACTGTTTTCCTGGCCTGGTCTGAGCCTGTCTCTGATTATAGGCCTGTTATCTTAATGTGTCCTTATAACTGAATAACATAATAAAATTAAGTAATTTACAAAGTATGGAAATTTATTTTTCTCATTCAATAATATGGTGATAGCCATTGACAAAGACCTTCTTATTGAACCCAAAAATAGAGACCATCACAGGTGAGATACAGCAAGTGAGTTACAGGGTTTGCTTTTATACCAAGGTCACCCTCTAACAGCTCACTAAGTCATTAATCAATTAAGGAAGCAATCCATTCATGAGGAAAGAGGACAGATTCCAAATCACATCCCAAAGACTCCACACCCCAAACACTGCTGCACTAGAGTCCATCCACATTTGCTTTTCGGGCACATAAAACTTTGGGGAGACATGTTCAAACCATAGCACTGAGTGAGTCATATAGAAGCTAAGTCACAGGATTTTTAGGAAAAGGTTCAATTAAATTAAATATACCACCTCCTTGTGGTGCAAGGCAGTCCCTCTGATTACCCTGTCACTCCCCTCTTATTAACTTATGGTCCTCAATCCACACCCTTACTCTCTGCTGTAGTAGATGTAGTAGATTAGTTTGAGTTCAAGGTTCTGTGATTGTTTACTATGATGAACTGATGGTCTACCATAATTAATTTTTTTTTTTGGTTTTTCGAGACAGGGTTTCTCTGCAGCTTTGGAGTCAGTCCTGGAACTAGCTCTTGTAGACCAGGGTGGTCTTGAACTCACAGAGTTCTGCCTGCCTCTGCATCCCGAGTGCTGGGATTAAAGGTGTGTACCACCACCGCCCGGCCATAATTAAAATTTATATGAAATTTGCCTATACAAGAACACAGACACAAACAATATTCAAAATATACAATTAATTCTCCAATAAGAAATGATTTGATTTGACATCATCTCCATTTTGCAACTATAAAGCATTGCTGTTGATCTCAGCATTTTACATTTGTGTGTATTTATGTTTAGAAATAGGCATAGATATACATATGCATGTATACATGTCAGCCAGAAATAGACTTTATGTAAGATTCCAATTAAGTTGAAAACTGATATTAGTGTCCTCTTTATCATAAAGGGGTGTTGAATTTTGTCAAATGTTTTTTCAGCATCTAATAAAATGATCATATGGTTTTTCTTTAAGTTTATTTATATGATGGATTACATTGATAGATTTCCGTATGTTGAACCAGCCCTGCATCTTTTTTTGATGTGTTCTTGGATTTGGTTTGCCAGTATTTTATTGAGAATTTTTGCATCTATGTTCATGAGTGAGATTGGTCTGTAATTCTTCACTGAGTCTTTGTGTGGTTTTGGTATCAGGGTAATTGTAGCTTCATAAAAAGAGTTTGGCAATGACTCTTCTGTTTCTATTATGTGAAACACATTAAGGAGTATAGGTATCAGCTCTTCTTGGAAGTTCTGGTAGAATTCTGCATTAAAACCATCTGGTCCTGGGCTTTTTTTGGTTGGGAGGTTTTTT
>JAQHUG010000584.1:27298-43197 GCA_028555095.1 Dicrostonyx torquatus | reverse complement strand
ATCTTTAACAAATGGTGCTGGCTTATTTGTGTATATGTATGTGGAAACTCTTGGAGAACCTCGGGAGTTGACATCTGGGTATATCTGTCCCTCTTTTAAGATAATGTCTTTCTTTGGCTTGGTATAGGCCAAGAAAGAAGTAGGTTAGGCTGGCTGGCTAGGGACCCCCAGGGATCCTTCTATCTCATTTTTTCCAGCACGTACAGATTACAAGCATACCACAACTCATGGCTTTTAACATTTTTGTTTGTGACTTCTAGGGAAAGAACTTATGATCCTCCTGCTTTCAAGTCAAACTATTCACCTTCTGACTCATCCCCCCAGACTCTCATTTTTCATTTTGTCTGTATGCATAGACTTTTAACTCTGCACATCTTGACTTATTGGTAGTTAGGACCCTCTCTCTCTTATTTAGATAATAAATGCCACATATCCTGGAACTAGGAATGCCATATGAAAGGGGAAAGTTGGCATTGTCATGCTAGTATACCCAGGCTATTAAAAGCTGTGTCTATTTGATAAAAAGTCTTCATAAAAACCAGAGAAGAAAGTTCTTGCGTAACTTGTACACAGCTGAATACAAGTTTCTTGGAGGACAGTGTGTCCACAGAATATGTGGAGGTTTCAGGTCCCTCTCTTCATATGTCACCATAGACCTTCCTTCTTCTGTGTCCTTAATATTGTATATAATGAAGGTAAATGTATGTAAGATATCCATGAGATTTTTGAACTATCTGAGAAAGTCATTTAACCCAAGAAGCAGACTGTAGGAAACTGATCCATTTACCAGTAAACCATAATCTCAGGTACGATATCCTGGAGATTGTAACGGGCAGCTGAAGTTGTTGGGAGGTAAATCTCAGAGAATTGAATGAACTAGATTAGACGATACTCAGAAGTGTCAGTAAAGAATTGTCACCCCCTCATGATCATGTGTGCATATGCGCACACACACACACACACACACACACACAGCAGTGTGAGATGTGAGACTCTCCTGTACTGATCATTGTCTAGGAGGAGAGAAATAGCAAGATACTTTGTGTAATCCTGACTCCCTCGGCATCTGTTACTGTCATCTGAACATCATCCACCAAATATCCACTCCCAGCCCCAGCCTCCCAGTATGAAGCTGTTATCCTATCTGTGTATAATCCTGGGTCCAGAACTGTAACTGTGACTTCTTTGATGATTTTGATGTCTTCTCCCCTATTTTCCCTCCAGGTTTAGTCAACTTCTATTTCTTGTTTAGTTTTCATATCCTAGGACTGGTCTTCATCATTCCACACAAAGAAGTACTGTCCCTAGCACTCCTTAGCTGGGTCATTTCTGTTCAGTAACTGATGCCTTCACCATCTGCATAGATTCTTAAGTGCATGTAAATACAGGTAACATCAAGCAAAATGCTAAATTACATACATTGGCAAAGAGTATGAAAAACAATATTATTCATCACTAATTTCATTCTCTTTTTTTCATTTGTAAAATGTCAATTATATACTTTTATATGGGAAAACATTCTCTCTAATATTAATTTCCCAAGGAAGTAATTTGGAGTTAATTGCATGGCAAATGAATTTTGATGCTTCATACTTAAGAAACCTCAAGCCATTTTCTTTCTGGGATCAATAGATATTTGACATATAATAACTGCATTTTGTAATCTAATTAAAGGATTATTTGACACACTTATGCTTTGGCACATGGAGTCAGGACTTTCTGACAGAGGCCCTGAGGCTGAATGCTTGCTGTTTTAGAGTGAGCTGCCTCCTGTGTAGCGTGAGCAGCATTTGTATCATAAAGAGTGCGAAATCACTTCTAGATTGCCTGATAGTATTCATATATGGAGACTGTTCATACCATGTGGAAAAGCTGAAGAGTCAATGATTCTGAGTAGATCTAAGATTGGAAAACCTTCTTTGAAAAAGAAAAAGAAGCAGAAAACTTTCCTTAAGATTGTAATTTGTCATTTCTGATTTAAGTGGGTACTTGGTATGCTTATAACCAAAATTCATGTCCTATTTCTTATTTAGGCAAAATACATTTAATGAAAGTGACCTTTCTAACCCAGAATCATGATTATATTATTAGAGCCTAATTATTGTGCCAGTGTCTTTTATCTGCATGTTGTTTTATAAAATGCAAAAAGTTTGCTACAGAATATGCTGTTCCATTTTTACCAAGATTAAGATAATTTCAAGACTATTATATATATATATATTAGAAAAAGTAAGGAAAGAAAATATCTTGAATACAGGTATTCCTGCCACCACACAGCCTCTTTTCATTACTGTTTTTTTTAATTTCATGTGTATATGCATGAGTCAGATTATATATTAATATGTGCAGGTACCCAAAGAAGACAGAAGAAGGTGTTGAGTCTCCTGAAACTGGAATTACATGAGTTGTAAGTTACCATGTGGGTCCTCTACAAGAGCAGCAAGTGCTCTAAACCTTTGTGCCATCACTTCAGTTCCTACAACCTCTTTTTGTGCTTTCAACTCACGGAAACTTGGCAGAAATAGAGGGGTGGAGTAACTAGTAGAAAATATGGATATATCAGAGTATTTGACAACCCTGTTCTTCAGCCATTCTTTGACAACTGTTTGGAGCATCCTGAATCAAATCATTAGGTTACTCTCTGAGCTCACAGGTAGATGGGAACAGTTGTAAAATTGCAAGCGTCTTGTCTTTGGGAATAGTCTTTTAACACTTCAATGGTATAAGAACCAACTCATTCTGTCACTAACTATTATGAATGAGCACAATGACAATAGTTACAATTTAATCTTTTTTAACTCACTAATTCGTGGACCAAGAATGACATTGACAGATGTCATGTGCCATATTCTTCTCTAAGTATTGGGCTCTTCTATAAAAAGAAAAAAAAGGCACCATGCTAATTCTTCTTTAATTATCACAATCCATCAGGTGACTATTATAGTTTTTAGTAAAAGGCAATGAAACCTTAGGGTTACTATTCATTGAGTCAATAATATGCTTGTACAGATCACAAACAACACATATCCATATTGGTGATACCTAAAGCAATACCATATCTTTATTATTTTCCACATATTTATACTGGAGGCTTTGATTTGCTTCCATTGACAACAAACACATTTGCCTTTCACACTCACAGCTTGGTTGTTTCATCAGTTTTCAAACTGCCCAGTCAGCTTTTACAGTCTTTCTACCCAAATCTGTTTTGTACAACCTTAAAATATCCCTTTCATCATTATTTCTTAAACCTCACCATTATCTCCTCCAGAAGCTGAAAATATTTGGTCAAATATTTCATGTCCTATAACTTAGCCACACTATTAAGATAAGGGTACAGTGACTTTGTTGTAGACGTTTAGTAAATTATCATATTAGCAAACTATTGTGAATGCTACAGAGAAATAATATCCAAAATATAGCCTATCTTTCGTTCTTAGTTATGAGAAATTACAGCATTTAAAAGAATAGTAAATATAGCTAATATGTCAATAGATTAAAATAGTAGTTATGAAAGACATTACTACTGAGAGAGTATTTGGTTAGATGTAGTACTGAGGAGATATTAAAGTGGTGCATTAAGAAATGGATTTGGTTCCAGGACAGGCTCCAAAGCTACAGAGAAACCCTGTCTCGAAAAACAAACAAAACAAACAAACAAAAAAAAAAGAAATGGATTTGGGTTTCTAAGAGTTAGAATTTGATGCATAAAACAGATAATTATGTGAGTAGAATACAATAAAATGGATGAAAGATCAGTTCATTTAGATTTTAGATAAGGGACAGTACTGGGTACAAGCAAGAATTAACAAAATCTCAAAATACAGAAACTTGGCCTTATGGTGAATTTTCAAATTCATTATATGTGACTGAAAATGAGAAAAGGAAACTGTCCCCACTGTCTGATTCTACCAGGTTATATCAGAAACAAATATAATAGTCTCAGTTTATATTAGTAAGCAGTTATAGTAGTAAGTTAGTTATATTAATAACACGCCTTTATAGAAAGCAAATAACAAAGTTGTACTATAGTGTACTTAAAATAATAAATTACAAAACAGGGAAAATTGTTAGAGAGAACTGTAGATTCAACACTATTAGTATTAAAATCAATAATTACATTGATAACAGCATAGATTCTTTATTGTATTGTGCACTACAAGCAGTTTTGTTTATGTTATTTTCTTTCTTGTATTTGGCAGATTGATTTCTATGGAAACTTACTTTTGTAAATGTTCATTTATCAGTTAAGTCACTGTCAAGCTAAATTGTTATATTTTAAAAGTTGCCTTGTACTGATGATCTGGTTTTGTGTTTTGTCTGCCTCTATTGTGCCTCCATTTATCTAAGGAACACAGTCAGAAGTAATTCAATCATGGAATGATATTGTTCTAATAACTGAAGGAAATTGATAGGAAAAGTGTAAGACAAACTACCATCAAAGATAAATGAATATTAGAGTCATATTCAATCATGAGTGGTGGTGAGGTAACTCAGTGGGTAGAGGTAATTGCCCCCAAGCCTCACTACCTGAGTTTGGTCCCGGGGGCCCACACAGTAGAATGAAAGAACAGATACCAGTAAGTTGCCTTTTGATCTCTACACATGTGCCATGGTACACGTGCACACACACACACACACAAATAAATAAATAAATAAATAAATAAATAAATAAATAAATAAATAAATAAAATGTGATTTTAAAATCAAAGTTTATCCAGCCTTCTAACTTTGACTTGGTGAAACTGTAACAGAACATGATAGTGTTTAAGTAGCTTAAAGAACAAGGCTAAAGGGCCACATAGAAACTGTTAGTAAAAGTATATAAACTCAACTAGTGCAGTGGCTCCTACTTTTCCACTACTGCTGAAACAATAAATCAACTAATTAGAGTATAAGTTCAGTTTCAACACTGACAAAACTGAACTTGCCTGTCCACTTCAGCTGTGGAGAAAAAGCAGGTTTGTTGTAGGTGTGCCAGATCAGTGAGGACAACATGGTAAAAGACCAAGGTAAATTCTACCTTAAGGTCTATAGGGATTTGCTAGCACTTACTAGAAATAAGCCAAACGTGAGAAACTTTAGTATTGCATATAAACTGCCATCAGTCAAGATCTCCGCCTAATGTCAGCTGACTTTAATGGAGAATTAAATTGCATGCATGCCACAAGATGCTGGCTGAACACCAGGAAGGAAACCAAAGCATGGTGCCAAAGATCATATTTCATTTTCATTGAGCCATTTATTGTAAATTATAAAATAATAGCAAAGATTAAGACAGATATCTGTTTTTAGAATTAATGGGTTTACCTTTCTTCTTTCTGTTTATTCTGACATCCTGAGCACCAAAGGGAAACAATTATGTATTTTCCATAGAGTTTCTTGATCTCAATTATTAAAATGTTGTGGTTGTTTGAACGTAATTAGACCCCATAAGCTCATAGGGAGTGATACAATTAGGGCATGTGGCTTTGTTGGGGGAAGTGTATCACTGTGGAAGCAGGCTTTAAGGTCTGCTATGCTCAAGATACTGCCCAATATCTCAGACCACTTCCTGTTGACTGCAGGTGAAGATATATTAACTCTCAGGTTTTTTTCCAGCACCACGCCTTCCTGCATGACATCATATCTTGCCGTGATGATAAATGGGCTAACCCTCTGAAAAAGTAAACTCCCCAATTAAATGGTTTTCTTCATAAGAGTTGTCATAGTCACAGTGTCTCTTCACAGCAATGGACACCCTAAGACAAATGTACTTCATAATTTAGTTTTAGGATGTACTACTTCTCACCTGTGTGCTTAAATAAACCACAACACCATACAGAGTGATTGAAGACCGAGTTCCTCTTCCAATCTTAATATATAGTAACTACTTAAGAAGCAGGTTTGGATTCCTGGTGCTTTAGATAGAGCAATGCTTAGTGAAAATCTTTTGACTGAAAATAGTTTTGTTCTTACAGGACACTTGTAACTTCATAATTATGGCATTAATATTAGGCAAAACTGCCTCACTTGGAAAGGGCTGCATCAGTCTCTGAGCTCCATGTACTATTTTTCTCACATACTATATCTAAAATTCTTCTTTATCTCATGTATGCCTCCTCTTTCTCTTTCTACACCACGAACTTGTGTTAGCTCCACATTGTCTGATTACCTTTTACACTGTTCCTTGGAACCATTACTCATGGTAATGTAATAATCTTCATCCTGTGGAATCACTCCCAAATCAAAGCATCTGTGCATTGTCACCACTCCCTGCTCCCATCATGGTTTCATACCTCCCTCTCCATGATCTGCTGGAAACTGTCACTAGATGATCTACCTAGACTCCAGACGAAATGCAATTCCTTTCCTTAGCCTGGAGTTTTTCTTCTCTGTTGCTTCATTCAGTCAATGATGTGTGATGCCTAGCCTGTGGTCTCATTCCTAGAATCATGAAGCCAAAGGTTTGCCCTGCAAGATTCAGTTGGTAAGTATTGTAGGCTTTGGAGCTGTATTGGATAATGTGCAGGGATCAGTTTTCTTCTTCATTATTTACAGTGTTCTATCTCATCATCACACACTTCAATCTTCTCCTGTGTTCCAAGTATTCCTAAAATACAATAGAAAAGCATAAAATCATATAATAGAAAAACAAAATTTCTCACAAACATTAAATCAACTTTTTAACTCAAATTCTATCACTATTCATAAACAAATAGTTGAAAATATCTTATGTTCAGAATTTCATTTTTTATCAATTTTCACTTTAGGAATTATCTCTCTTATGGCTTCTTAAATAGCTTAATTGAAAAATAATAAGCATAGAATAAATTATGAATCTTTAAATTCAATAATCATTTTTACCACTGGTAAAAAAATTTATGTTGAGATATAATTTGTATTCCATCTAAGCCAGTCTTTTAAACATTCCAATTACCCAAACTCAGAAAAAAATTCATTAGCAATTACTCCAACACCCTTCCCAGTAGCTCTATGCTTTCTGTCTCCAGGAACTTGAATCTTCAGTACATGACATAGAAACGGAATTGTCAATCGTGTAGCATTGGCTCCAGGAACATTTGATGGAGTCCTCAAAATTCAGCCTCACTGCAGCAGGTATCCGAGCTTCATTCTGTGCTGCACCAGTATTAACTTCACTGATTCACCACATGCCGTTTGGTATTTAACATCTGAAAGACACTGGATCGTTCCCATTCTCTCGCTCTTAGGATCAGTTCACCTGTGCAGGTCGTGAACTAAATTTTCTGGGACTCTGTCATCATTTCCTGCTGACACTAACCTCAGAGTGAGGTTGCAGGTCTTCTGGTAACTTAGATTTAGCATGCAGACATGAAGCTGCACCTGTCTGCATTCTCAACAGCAATGCATGAGAATGCGTTTTTCCCCATGCCCACATTTAGCTTTAGTGTTTGCAGGGTACCGTCTTCTTATTCTTAGACTGTTGCAGGATCGTTGTCTGGGTACCATCTCCTTATTCTTAGACTGTTGCAGGATCGTTGTCTGGGTACTGTCTTCTTATTCTTAGACTGTCGCAGGATCGTTGTCTGGGTACCGTCTTCTTATTCTTACACTGTTGCAGGATCATTGTCTGGGTACTGTCTTCTTATTCTTAGACTGTTGCAGGATCGTTGTCTGGGTATTGTCTCCTTATTCTTAAACTGTTGCTATAGCCTTGCCATTTACTTACTCTGCTCTTGAGGTTTCCTCTATGCTGATTCATATCAGCTTTGTTTACCTAAGCACGGTCCCACCAAACTAAGTCATTATTTCCAATTTAGAAGATAAACTGGGAATAAATAATTCCTAAAATCTCTAATGCTTCAAAGCCTAGGCCTGCAAGGGTTATTCTAGAACCTAAAAGCTAACAAGAAGTTTCCTGTTTGAGGAAGTGATAAAGTCAAGTGCTCACTCTACCAGCTTTGTCCCACGCCTACGGTCTCTCTATGCTGTGCTCCCCATGGCCTGTGCAAACAGTAACTTCAAGTCATTTGAAACTGCCATTTCTACATCCTTCACTGTGTCACTGAAAGTCTTGGCTTCTTACAGGAGCTGTAATGTATTACCCAGAATCCTTAGCACTTGTAAAAGCAGTTTTGTGCAATAAGTAGTTATTCTTACAGGGTGTCATAGTTAGTTTTAAATATCAACTTGACATGCCCTAGAGTCACCTGTGAATGATGTCTCAGGATAAAGATTGCCTGATCTACCCTGGGCATTGTTTGTGGGAGATTACTTGATTACTAATTGATTAAGAAGGTTCCAGACTTCTGTGGGCTACACCATTTCTTGGTCAGATGGTCCCGAGCTGTGTAAGAAATTTGGCTAAGCATGACGCTAAAGGAATGATCAAGCATCATTCATTCATGGTCTCTGCTGTGCTTCCTTTGCTGTGACTGAGTTTTCTACCCTGATGTATGCCATGTGGAATAACAAGAGGGCCTACCTCCAGATTCCTACCTTGAGTTTCTGTCCTGACTTCCTTCAGTGATGGACAATGACCTCCAAGTATAAGCAAGAGGTGCTGGTGAGCTTTTGTCAACTTGACACCAACTGGAGAGTCACCTTGGAAATGGAACCTCAGTGAGGAATTGCTTACCCCAGCTTAGCATGTAGTCAAGTCTGTAGGGCATTTTCTTGATTAGTGGGCTGAGGAATCAAGCCCATAAGTAATGTTGCTCCATCATCTATGATTTGGTTTATACCTACAGATTTCTTATGGAGCTTTCACCCTGTTTTTCCTCCGTGATGGAACTGTTTCCTGGAAATATAAGACAGTATCAACTCTTTTTTTCCCAAATTGCCCTTGGTTAGACTCTTTTTAACGTAACAACAGAAATAAAACTATAATGCAGTGTTTACTGTTTAATACTGTCATCTTGACAGAATTACCAAAGTCAAAATTCGAGGCAAGCCCATGTGTTGTAGGAGGAGGCCGCTAGGTAGTTCCTGGCCACTTAGCCCTGAAATAATCACACAGAAACTATATTATTTTAAACACTGCTTGGTCAATTACTTAAGCATATTGTTGGCTAACTCTTACAACTAGAATTAACCAATCTCCATTATTTTATATTTTACCATGAGGCTCGTGACCCACTGGCAATGTTCCAGCATCTGTCTCCAGCAGTGCTACATGGCTTCTCTCTGACTCCGCAATTCTTTCTACCCTGCTATAGGCCAAATCAGTTGCTTTATTAACCAATGTTATTCACAGCATACAGAGCGGACTCCCCCATCACGTATGAGAGATTATCTCAATTAATTCAGTTGCCAGTTACAAATGAGAATTATCTCGATTAGGTCAATTGAAGTGGGAGGAGCCTCCACCCCTAGTTATGGGTGGTACCATTGTAAGGAATGCAGCCTTGGACTAGCAGCAAAAGGAAGAAGGAAAACCAAATGTGAGGTTTTGTATCCCCCTGTCCCAGATGTAACATGACCTACTCTCTTCCACTCCTGCAACATGCTTTCCTTACCATGATGGACTGTATCCTCCCAAACTGTAAGTGAAGACATGACTTACCTCCTCCCTTAATATGTTTTCATTATTTAGTCATGGGAAAAAAGGAATGAACATGAGTGAAAGGCACTGTAACATTGCATTCTGTCATCTTGCTGATTTCTGTGAAAGTCTCTAAAAATTTATACAAATTATTTTATGAGAGTCTCCATACTTTCAGTGATGAGCCCAAATCTCGTGTACCCAGGGTTTAGAGTCCTTGGGTTCTGGTGTCTGTCTACCTTTCCTGGGTCATCAGGCTTGGGTTGTTTTGGTTTTGCCTTTTTGTTATGTTTTTTTTTTTGGGAGAGGGTTGGATTTTTGTTTGTTTTGTTTACTTTGATTTGGTTTGGTTTTCTCTGTATTTCTCTAGGACAAGTTTCTAGCTTTCCTAGAACTTGCTCTGTAGAATAGGTTGGCTTCAAACTCACAGAGCCTGCCCCTGCCTCTAAAGTGTTGGAATAAAGGCGTGTGCCACCACTGCTCGGCTCATCAGCCACTGTTTATCTTCCCATTACTTTAATTCAGATCATACAGACATGATTTCTTTGCTTTGGATCAGTGAAATCTTTATGTTCTTTGGCCATGACTGCTTCTCAGGTTCATGTTCGCCTATCAGTTTTCATCTTTATTCTTTCAGAGAAGTCAAGATACCTATCATTATTTTATTTTTAGTCTGTAGCTCAAGCTGATATCTACTCTGAAATAGTTTAGCTCCTTTATTTCTGACTTTGAAAGACAGACATTTTGGATATTTTCTTTCAAAATGCCTTCTTGTTTAGAACAAAGACTCCCACAAAAGAGTTTTGATCATATATATACCTTGATATCTCTAAGGTCCCTCTGGTAATCAAGCAGAAAAAATACCTAGAATATAAGTTTCTTTTCAATATCCTTAAAGCAGTTAGTTCCTTGCAGAGCTAAACAGCATATCCCTTTCCTTGAAGGATATTGAAGACAGACCTCATATTCAGAGTTGTGTGTTCCAGAGAAGAATAGATGAATCGAGGCTTCATAAATTAGATACTTTCTTTTCATTTCTGAGTGCAATCTCAGAGACAGAAGATGGAATCCCACAAGAAATAATTTCAAGTTAATGAAAAAAAAGGCTAAATTCCAGAAGAATGCCATGGCTTTCTGACTGACAACTTCACAGCTATAAGCTGTTGCTATATTCTTAAATAATCAGTTGTTCCTGGCTCACTGAAGACAGTATACACGCACAGGAGGTGTGAGAGCACTGCCTCTGTCTGGCCAAACTGGATAATAACAACTAAATCCTAAATTAGGAGTCTCTTAAACCAATCTAACTTAAAAAAAATAACACTTAAGATTCTGAAATTTCCCTCTATAATGCTTAAATTCTGTCATCCCAAGTACAGACCTGAGGATCAAAGGGTGGTCCATCTTCATTAACTATTCTCCAAGAGAATAGCTAGTACTAATTACTAACTCCTCAGATAGACCATCCCACATGAAGACATCCCTACAAATACACTATTACCTCAACTATTGAGATAAATAATGTAACTAAGAACTTTCCACCTTGACCCACCTTGACTGTCACATTCCTATCTGTATCTGTGTGCAGGAAAGAGGAGTCAAAATCAACTGAAAAAGTGCCTGATGCCTAAGCCCTTGAATTTCTCGTTGTTATTATGATAGACACATGCCTGTGTGTTTTTACATATTACATCCAACATATTTCTAAAGTACAAGCCTGGGTGGGTATAGCACTTTTTCTTATTTATCTCCAAAAGCTTTAATATGCTTTTAGATATGTGTGAAGAAAATTGGTCCTAGCTTCTCCTACTGGTTTGCACTGGGGAAAAATATATCCCTTTTCCATGTGGAAGAAGCTGTTTTGCCCCATGCTAAAATAAAAGCAGCCAATTGCTACAAAGCAGAGCCTGAATCCCAGTGTTGGTGGTTCCATTTGCTTGTTTCTCTCTGTGTTTCATCTGTGGGTAGGATAATTACAGTGGAGTCCCAGCAGCATATGGCAGCAGGCTGGGGAGAAGAAAACCAAATGAGGACAAATACACAAATACAAAAATAAACATAAGTCAAGTTTGTGCTGCTGGGTAGCTTTCTTTCATCTTTCTGTGAGGTTAATTAACTGCACAATATGTCTTTGCCACTCTGATGCATCTGCAGTGTCCCAGAAGGCACCTCTTTCACTATCTAAATTACAGGGATGCCTGGTGGAAGCAGGATTTTCAGTTTAACCAATGTTAAGTAAATTCTCCTACGCAACAAGTGGACATTAACTGATATCCTTCTTGTGAATAGAAGCCCCCTTGTGGGATCTCATGGAGTCTAAGAGCTTGTATGGACAGACCCCCAATATACCATGCACTCTTGCCATGGAAGGCCCTACTCCATCTCCCATTAAACCAATGTAATACCCTCATGAGCCCCATTAGGTTTGATTTCAAGGTTTTGGCAAAGATAGTTGTAAATGTGCTTTTGAAATTATTTGCCATCTGTTATTACAACCAACAGAAAAAAATAAACCACAAATTGTCTTCAAATGATGATGACATTATTTTTATGAATCTTTATTTACTATTATTTCCTGTGTGTGAATGTTTTGGCTGCACCTGTGTATGTGTACCATTTGCAGTTCTGGCATCTGCATAGGCCAGAGGAAGGTGCTGGATCTCCTGGAACTGGAGTTACAGATAGTTGTCAGTCATAGCAGGTGGGAGGAATTGAACCTTCTCCTCTGCAGGTGCAGAAAGTGGTCTTAACTGCAGAACCAGCACTCCAGTCCGAAAACATTCTCTTTTATGGATTCTAAGTTAAGAATCATTTACTTTGTTTCTTTGGAGTCTGTCTTTCTGTTAGGCACTTAACATTTCTTTAAAATCACAGATATTTTTATGTCATGTCTTGAGTCCTAGACTTATCCCTTAGTTTCTGCTGGATAAATGGAATCCTGGTGTCCCAACTCTAGACTTCAGTGAAAACCCAAATTCTCAAAGGAACAGTGGCCAGATAATTTATCACCATACAACTCTGAGTATAACTTTTTCTATGACCAGCCATGAGAGTCAGGGCATAGCAATCCACTGACAGCTGTTCTTTCGTCCCCAACACCTCCAATCAGAACATGCCTGAAGCCTTCCCTTTTCCCATTAAAAAGCTTTATCACTTCTGTAGCTGCCTGTGAGCCAACTGCCAGTGACAAGTGGCTGAGCCCTTGCTACGGCGAAAATAGCCTCTGCTCACTCTGACACAACAGTCTTTGCTGGTCTCGAAGTAAGGAAGGGGCTGGCGATGGAATGTCAGGTCTGCTGGTGTCTCTATGTCACACTTGCTTTGGAAGGTCATGAAGATATTGCACAATTAACGGACAATGGAGTCAGGGATCCGCTGTGGAGACTCAGTAATCTTTCAGTTCTTTTCTATAGGTGTTACAGCCTATTATAATTGGTAAAATGGTAACATGTCATCAAATAATAAGTTGCTTTTAGTAAAAACCTTAAGAAACAGATCAATCTGCAACTGGGTTTATACGTAAGGTCAGATAATCCCAACCTGAAAGTAAAAACCTCTTAAGATTATTGAAATCCAATCAATTTATCATTACCAAGAGATAGCTGTTAGTCATCTAAAATTATTGATCTTTTGACTATGAAAATTCCATTGAATTACAATAATTTCCATTATGTGAGCCATATCACTAAATATTAGTTATTAATTAAATGAAACTGTGGACCACGGGGCCACTCATTGCCTTTCCTTTGCTCCTAACTCATGCCATCTTGCTTCCCGCATTTCTGGACTAACTCCATCAGCATAATGAAGGAGGTGGAAATTTGAAAATCATCCTTTCTTGTCATTGTTGCAATGACAAAACAGTGGGGAGAAAAGCAGAGATCTCAACATCAAGCACCTGAGACTAATCAAACACTAGGCTTCTATTTGATCACAGGTTTCCCACTGTGTGAGCTTTGGCCCAGAATGACAGCAGTGGTGGCTCATTATTGAAGCCTTCATTGTTCTTGCTTGATGGTTGATGTACTGTGCCCAGAAACAGAGGACAACATAAATTCATGAATGCATGTGAATGTGCAAGGGTGTTTTGAAGAAAGCTTTACCCAATCCTGTTGTCTCTAATGCCCTTGATTATGTGTACATCATACACACAGTGTGTGTGTGTGTGTGTGTGTGTATGTGTGTGTGTGTGTGTGTGTGTGTGTGTGTGTGTGTGTGCCCAGACTTATATGTAGTCAAAACATCCATAAAAATAAGTTAAATGATGATAATTTTAAATTTTTAAAAGGGTCAGTTGTTCAATAGGTGTATATACAAGGTGCAATGATCAACTCAGAAAAATGAGGGTTCAAATTTCTTTAAACAGTTTTCATATTTGACCCATATGTAGCTCTTGCAGATATTTATGAGCTACAGAATGAGATATTTCAAAGGATGCCAGTAAAATCCAACAACCAGGGAGCATGCATGGGAATGACCTAGGCCCTCTGCATATATGTAACAGTTGTAGAGCTTAAATCTTCTTGTGGGACTCCAAACAATCAGGGCAGGGCCTGTCTCTGACTCTTCCACTGGCATTTTGGACCCTATTTCTCCTATTGGGTCGCCTTGCTCAGCATTAACACAAGGGGAGGGGTTTAGTCTTACTACAACTTGACATGCATATTTTGTTGATATTTGTTGGAGGACTGTTCTTTTCTGAATACAAATGAAGGAGGAGAGAATGGAGGGGTGCAGAGGGGAAGTGGAGGAGGGACTTAGAGGAGAGGAGGAAAGGGAAACAGCAGAAGGGGTGTAAAATAAATAAATTAAAATTTTTAAATGTAACAGTCAAGTCACACCATTAGGATTAACAAGTTTCTCCCTACTCATTATTCATAAATATATCAACTTGTTAAATATTCACAGATGAGAGAGAACACAGAATTTGATTTTCTGTCACTGACTGCTTCCAGCTGGTAACGTGCACTAATTCCTTCCATTTTGCTACAAATGACAGAATATCACCCTTTCATAGTCCTGTTGTAATCTATATAGCACAAATGCCTTGTTTCTTTATCAGTGTAATGGCTGGTTTGCTGGCAGGTGAATTCTACGTCTTCGCTGTTGCAAATAGTGCTCAGCACATAGGGGTGCACATGGAATGCTGGCTGAATTTTACCTATATGTGGGATAGCTGGATCATAGCTATGACATAGCTTTAGGGGTTATTTAGCCTACATATTGTTCTCTGTAGTACCTTATTAATCTGTATTCCCATGACAATTCATAAGAGTTCTCTGTTTGCCACATATTCAACAGTACCTTTTTTGTTCTGATAGCAGCCATTCTCAGTAGATTGAAGTGAAGACACATTGTGATTGAGTCAAAGCTTTTAACCCAATTATGTCAAGGTTGTTAATTCACAAACTAGTGTTTATGTCATGTGAACACATAAAATATAGTTTTCTCATATGAGAATAATTTTTCAAAGGCAATGTGCTCCTTAGTAGCTCTAAAAGGCTAGCACATCCTTATTAGCACACCAAGGGCAGAGCCTCGGCTTTTAGCAGAAAGACAAACAATTTCCTTTAGAAATGAAATCTTTCAATAAATACTCTTCATCCTATTGGTGGTAGGAGCTTGTGTTTTTTTGTTGTTGTTTTGTTTCTCAAGACAGGGTTTCTCTATATAACAGCTCTGACTGTTCTGAAACTCACTCTGAGACAAAGAAAGCCTTAAACACTTAAGTTTGGCCATTATCTTAGGGTTGTCTCCAAATAGCTCTTTTAACCTATTATATTAACCGACATTCTGTTACCTGGTGTTACCTCTTTTTCATCTTGAACCTCCTGTTTCCTCTCTGTGTCTGCTGGAGATTCCTTCTTTCTTCTTCCCAGAGTTCTCTCCCTGCCTGGAAGTCCCACCTCTACCTCCTGTCTGTCGTTGAGTCTGTCAGCTTTTGGTTACATCAATCATAGTAATAAATCTTCACACAATGTACGACTATCCCACAACAGAGATCCACCTGCCTCTGCCTCCCATGTGCTGGGATTAAAGGCATGTGTCACCACTGTTCAGCCGTGTTTAATTTTTTTTCTCAACTTGCAGAAGTACCTTAAACACATCTTTCTGATGTGCTCTTTTGTTATAGAATATTGTTTCAAGGTGTGTTACATTTTTTATGCTCTAGAGAATTTGTTTAAC
Source organism: Dicrostonyx torquatus (assembly GCA_028555095.1). NCBI lineage: Eukaryota > Metazoa > Chordata > Mammalia > Rodentia > Cricetidae > Dicrostonyx > Dicrostonyx torquatus. The sequence continues at coordinate 27,506 of JAQHUG010000584.1, read as the reverse complement.
CATGTAAACATGTGTTGCTTCTGTTTATGCTGCATTTGTTTAACTCTGTGAAGCTGTGATTGCCTGTCTAAAACACCTGATGCTCTAATAAAGAGCTAAATGACCAATAGTGAGACAGGAAAAAAGATAGGCAGGGCTGGTAGGCAGAAAAAATATATAAACAGGGAGAGAACTCCGGGAAGAGGGAAATGAGAGAATAAGAAGAGGA
>JAQHUG010000584.1:11803-27098 GCA_028555095.1 Dicrostonyx torquatus | reverse complement strand
TAGGCCCCAAAAAGAGTAAAGAGCAAAAGAGAAAAGAGTTTAAAAAAAATAGCCTTTTTAAGCAAGGCCTATGAGGAGGAACTGCTTCAAGCTAAAATCACCCCAACGATTAATCTTTTCAGAGAGCAGGTGTTTGGTTCAGCAGGGTCCTAATGTCAGGAGCACATTTGCATTCAAATTAAACTGAACATAATTAGAAGTTACTTCCTGCATGTGGGGGTGCCTTTGTGTAAGAAAATAATCTTGGTCCCCACTTATGCAAACTGTGAATTCAACACCCATTATTCCCATGCTAATGAAGCTACTGAATATTAATTAGCTCGATATTTTCCCTCTGGAATACTACTATGTATTTACCTTTTCATGATCTTTCCCCCAATTTACCATGTATTCTATTATAAAAATCAAAATCCTAGACACATATAAAATAGTGACTGTAAACACAGTTCTCATCATGTTGGCCAAAACATTTCAAAACTTTCTGAAGAGAATCTGTGTGAGCTTCCTCTCCAGGACCTTCCTCCAGCATACTGCTGGAGCCTCAGTTGTCCACGGTGTAAAGTCTGATGAAAATCTCTCACCCTGGAGCCAACTAATCCCTCTCCACATTGGCACTGAGACTACTGAAAGAACATGCTCCCTCCCTGCTCTGTCATCAGTTTTCTCTCACTGTAGCAAAATATCCAAGACACAAGATGCTTACAAAGAGAAAAGTTTTATTTTGGTATCGTTTTGGATGTTCAAGTACAAGGCTGTTAGATTCCATTGTTTTGGGACGTGGCAGCAGTTCAGGATAGGAGTATGTGACAGAGTAAAGCCACTCACATATGGCCAGGAAGCACCTGTGGTCCCACAGTCCCCCTCAATCACATGACCCAGTGACCTAAAAACTTCTCACAAGGTTGCCTCTCTTAAAGGTTCCACTGTATTTGCTAACATACCACCCTGAGGACCACTTATTTAATTTATATTTTATTTTATATAAACCAGGAGTTTGGGAGATATTCAAGCTGCAAGCTGTGTCAAACTGCATTGCCTATACTGACTGCTGCTTCCCCTACATGGCTGTCTTTTATAGCTGGGTCTTCATAACACTCATAAATTTAGTGGTTTCCTCGGGTCTTTCCCAGCTGGAATCACTCTCCAACCTTTACTGTATAATCTCACTACAATTTTTGAGTCATTCTTTTATGGCCCCTTCTACTCTTCCATCTTCTAGGATACTCATTTATCTGCATACCCCACCCTAGGATTATCATTTTAAAAGAGGCATGAGTTATACATGAATAGTGAATATCTCATTTCATGAAGACTGGAATGTGGTATGCTATACACTGATCTAAACCTTTGTCCTATTGATAACATCTTCTTAACATGCTCTCCTGACTCATCTGTCATTGTTTGCCAGGCTTTAGAGGCTGTTTCTTCCTTCAGCCATCCATTTACACATCCATCCAGGCATTCTACTTGCCAGCATTTCTTCAAGATAAGGTTATTCTTCTGTTTGCCTTCTTGTTCTTTACATATTTTATTTTCTTGTCCAGATTCCTATGTTTAGCTTCCTTCTGTGAGGCTAATTTTGATCTTGAATTTGATTGGACTAAGTGATGCCTAAAGCATTATTGTGAGACACCTGTGGGTGTGTCTGTGAGGATATTTCCAGAAAGGATTAAGGAAGGAAGGAAGATTGACCCTGAAGTTGGTGGCACCATCCCACAAGCTTCTTCTGGGCCTCGGTAAAAGGAGAAAGTCAGTTGAGCATCAGTACTCCTTTTTATTTCTGTGTCTTGATGCAGCCACGTGAGAACAAGTACACACCGCGAAAGCCATGCTTTGTCATTAACTTGGCCTTGCCTTCCTTGCCTTATTGGACTGTGTCCTTTTAAACCAGGAGCCAAAACACATCCACCTTATTGTAAGATAATTCTGTCATCTATTTTGTCACAGCAATGAGAAATGTGACTGATATTCCCTCATTTCCATCATGTATGCGGAAGGCAGAATAATGCCTCCCTGAAGACACTCATGGCCAGGTTTCTGTCATTTGTGGATATGTTGTCTTACATAGCCAAAAGAGTTTTCAGACATGATTAAAGTTGAGGCTCTTGGGGTGAGGTGATAATCCTAGATTTTCTGGGGAGGTTGACTGTAACTATGTGAGTCTTTAGAACAGAAACATTTCCTGACTGTCATCAGAGAGAAATGTGACTGCACCCAAAGGCCCAGAGAAAGCCAACTTTGCTGGATGAAGACAGGAGGAGGAGCCCGGAGTTAAAGAGAGCAGCAGGTGCATCAAGGTGTTAGCATGACTGTCATAGGTGTTGCCGTAAGGTAAGACAGAGCATACTGGGAGTGTGGGTCTTGTATCCTAAACCACGAAGCACTCATACCTGCTTAAACGTTGCAGAATAGCGAGAGTGATGCTGCACAGACCAAAAGTGCAGACACCTAGTTCTCCCTAAGGACACCTTGGAGAGTACAAGGCCTCCCACCCCACATCTAGAGAAAACAACGAAAACTGACCAGGTTGTAGGTTCTATGTTTGGCAGGAAGTAGAAGCGTGCAGAGAGATCTCCTTACATATTAGGAATTGATATCATTTTATCTTTTCACCAGAATCAAAGAAGAAGTAAACAAGACTTTTATTTTCTTTCAAGCCACCTGCTGGTACAAAGAGAAGTTAATACAAACAAACAGCAGACGAGCAGAAAAACAAGCAGAAGGAGCTCAGAATTATCAATAGTCAGCACTAAAGAAAACAGAATAGGATTATTTCTTGTGGGCTAAGCATGTAGCCTAGTGGCCTACCATGCACGAGATTTGAGTTGAGGCCCTTGCTATGGAATAGGAAAAAAAGAGGAAAGTGATTGTTTAATACAAAGGGATTTGAAGGATATGAGGGATGTTTGCTGTGTGGAGCTGAGAATACACTTGTCCAGGATTACTATGGAGACTACATGTCTGAACCACTGCATATACCACATCTGGGTTCATGCTACCCACTCAAGTTCCAAGGGCACAAAGAACCACAGACTATTAAACATTTCTATATCTTAGCATTAGATTCAGGGAACTTAAAGATTGAGGACACATTTTGAACTGTATACATATATGTACATACATGTGTATACACATGGGGGAGTGCAGATGCACACTTGTGCCTTCATATGAGGTGCAAAAGTCAACCACATATGTTATAACTATGTTAGCATCCATAATGTTCTTTTTAGATTAGGTCTCATTAGCCTAGCACTTACCAAGCACATTAGGCTGCCTGGTCAGTGAGCTCCAAGAACCTAACCATCTCTGCCTTCCCATCCTGGGATCGTAAACTCAGATCATCTCGCTCATTCTTCTTATATAGGTCTCTTGAAACCTAACTCAGGTCCTCCTGCTTGCACAGCTAGCACAGTACCATCTGAACCATCTTCCCAGAATGCTTGCTTTATCTTCACGTACTGCAAGGTGGTGAGGCTGTATGGAGATCACAGCCACCACTTACTGCCAAAAATCAAACACAACCAGTATCTACAGAAGGAAAAATAACATTCACAAGCCACCAATATTGCTTAGAGACATGCACAACAAACCCATCTCTAAGACAGCCTAATATCACAGCAATAGATTAGGATTCTTCAATGTTTTATGAGGCTTCTACCTTGGAACTATTCCATGGGTCTCACACAGAAAAGCTTAACACAGCACACAGTCATGAAGCTCTGGATGCTGAAGTTGAGGCAAGGCCACATGCAGGGATGACCCTGCCTTGCCTCTTCCTAGCTTCTGGTACTTTCTGGCAATCTTTGGCACCCCTTGGCTTAAAACACATTGCCAGCACTCCAGTCTGCCTTGCTTGTCTCATGAAGCTCTCTTTATGGGTAGCTGCCCATTTAAAGCCGTTTTTTATAAGAAGACCAGCCATGTTGGATCAGGCATACACCACTTTCCAGCAGGATCTCACCTTAAATGCTTATGCTTCCAGTGACCCTAAGTCCCAAATAAAGGCACAGTGTAACACATTGGGAAGCAGAGAGTCAAGATAAATAGGGGGTCACAATTCAAATCACAATAGAGTCCATTTGTAAACTTCACCATTTGAGTTATCAAAAGATGGAGCTTTTAATTTCTTATGTTTTAAATCTCTGATAGAACGGCTACTGAAATCTCAGCCCTTGTTCTCCATGAATTTTCAGACTCTTGATGAGGCAAGCATAGAAGCAAGTGCGCACTACACAGTACAGTCATGATGGAAGCACGTGTCCCATTCATAGGAAAGATGAACCTTAAGAGATAAAATAATTACAAAAATATTAGATTACCAGTCTAATGAAACTTCTAGAAAACAACTCTAACCTACTCAGCTCAAATTAAAGATTTTCATTTCTCCTGAAAATAATTTTTATATCCTTTTTCTCAGAAAAATACAGGTAATAACAAGGCCAGATGACTCTGCATTTTAGGAACAGTGTAAGATGCAGAAAGTCAGCATCCACCCACCAGCGTCCATCACCAGCATCCACCCACCAGCATCCAACCACCAGCATCCATCACCAGCATTCATCACTAGCATCCACCCACCAGCATCCATCACCAGCATCCACCCACCAGCATCCATCATCAGCATCCACACACCAGCTTCCACCCACCAGCATCCACCCACCAGCATCCATCCACCAGCATCCATCCACCAGCATCCATCACCAGCATCCACCCACCAATGTCCATCCACCAGCCTCCATCACCAACATCCACACACCAGCGTCTATCACCAGCATCCCTCTACTAGCTCCCACAGCTTTGTAGGAAGAGATCAGGCTGTCGGCCCTGAAAAGGAAACTCTGACAATAGTACTTGTGACAAATCACACCATGTTCCTGACCCACCATGAAAGCAGTTCTCTGAAATACAGTTTTGGGAGTTTTAATGCTCTGTGGCCTTTATTGCACAACATCACAAAAAAAAGATGGTAGTTTCATTTTTTATTACACAAAAGTGAAAATAACAATAGCAAAATGTGAAATTTGCTCCTCAGGAGTGCAGATGGCTTGGTCCTAAACCACATTCAGAAAGCCTCTGGTAATAGATGTGGTCACATGTATACTGATTTATCCTGAGATATAGAAATTTTACAGCGCGCCCCGAGCCACTCACTTGGCAAACCTGCCTCTTGCCCTTCTCATTCAGCTCTGAAGCTCTTCCCTTCCTCTATCTCTTCCCCCTGCTAATCTCTGTGGTCAGTCTGTCCCATGGTCTCAAAGCCCAAGCCCCAATCAGTTCTTCCCTGCACTCGTCCTGTGTGCAATATGGGAAATGTTTCCTTCATTGTTCCACACTATACTTGCTGAGAAAACACCCTTCACCCTCTCATTGAGCCTAACGAGGACAGTAAGGAATGGAAGGGGAAATACTGTTCCCCAGTAATGAGAAGAGTCAGGGGGGAAGCATCTGTAGAGGAAATTAGCGTAATTCTAATCCTGGGCTGAGGACATAAAGGGATCCCAAATATGTGTGGTTTGCCCATGTGTCCTATCATAAAGGGGGAGGAGGGAGAAGAAGAAGGAAGGGGGAGAAAGTGACAAAAGCAGGGGAGGCAACAAAGCTGAGACATAGCCCCTGTAACACTGCCGAGCTCACACTCCTGTGTGGGTGGTGCCATGTAGGATTGGAATATAGTCTAGAAAATTGAAATCAGGGGAGTTAGTTAAGACAGTTAAACAACCTTTGTGATTTTAGACACTCAACTCACAGAGAAGTTAATGTGTGCCTTTCTAAGGGTGTATTATGCTGGATGAACTGGATTTATGATTTATTTTTTGGTAATAAGAACAAAACTCCTTCCAATTCATGATTTTTATCAGTCTCATAAATACCTTCTAATACCTTAAAGGTCTCCAAAATATTCTTATTATTTTTTCAAGCCTCAAAAAGAACTAATGCCATTTCAAACTTCTCTGGTTTTAGACAGGATCTTACTATATTCTGGCTAGCCTGCAACTCATAGAGATTTGCCTGTTTCTTCCTACCAAGTGCTGAAATTAAAGACACCACCACACTCCTAAAATCATCCTTGTCTTATATTAAATATGTGTTTCTGAATGACTACACTGTGTTAATGAATACGTAGTTTTTATGGAGGGAGAATTCTGAATTATGGTTGTTGGGTATTTTTTAAGTGGCATGGTAGAATTCTCACAAAACTGTGAAATGTGTCTGTCCCTCAGACTGGTGATTGTAAACCAATGAAGATCTGCTAGATGGATTGTGTTTTATGAAGGAATCTGTGTCTAGCAGAAGACTCTCACAGCAGGGATCCACATTCCTCCTGGAGAAAGCACACAACATGCGGATTCTCAGTGGTATGACCATGTTTACTCAAGCACTCATTGTTGAAAAGAATACAGACTGAATCATATCTTTCTATAAATACGATGCATTTCTTCCTTGCCTGAAGTTAGCAGCAGTCACCTAAGATTCATTCTAAAAAATCATACTTTACTATTTCTATATGAATGTGGTAGGCAATGTGATAACTAGACTGCCCACCACCAAATATGCCACACCTTGTCCCTCAGACCTAAAATGGGACCTTTCATGGTGCCTTAGTTACTGTTCTATTGATGCGAAGGGACACTATATTAAGTCAATTTATAGAAAAAAAATTGTTAAATTGGGGCATACTGTAGTTTTAGAAGTTTACTCCATTTTTGTCATGGTTGGGAGCATGGTGCACACAAACAGGCATAGTACTAGAGAAGGAGCAGAGAACTTTACATTCTAATCTGTTGCAGACAGGGGGAGAGAGAGAGAGAGAGAGAGAGAGAGAGAGAGAGAGAGAGAGAGAGAGAGAGAGAGAGATAAATGGGGCCTGGCCTATGCTTTTGAAACCTCTAAGCTCACCCTCAGTAACACATCTCCTTCAACAAGGCCATACCCCCTAATCATTTGCAAACAGTTCCACTACCCGGGAAACATGCACTCAAACATATGAGCCTATGGGGCGTTTCTCATCTGCACCACCTCATATGGCAAGAACTGTACAGTTGTGAGGAAATTAAAGGCCCTGAGGCAAGGAACTTCAGTGAATTATCTCAGTGGAACCAAGGTAATCGGGATCCTCAGGATAGGAGGACAAGAGGGTTAAGTCAGAAAGAGATAAGGAACACAGAAACAGATGGCTCTGGCAACATAGAAGCTGACAAAGGAAAGAATGAAAACAAAACAAAACACAGATTTCCCCTGCAGCATCTTGAAGGAATTTGGATTAAGTCAGTGGAAACCAAGTCAGGCTTTGATTCTATAAAGTATTTAACCTGTGTTATTTTTATTGGCTGTTTTTGTAATGATTTGTTCTCAAAGCAATAAGAAATGCACACAGTGAAGTCATTCCATTTGTTGTAAGAGAATCAGGGAAGTACAGAACTGCAGAGCATGGACCCTGGACCACACAGGCCTATTCAGCAAAGGATGCTAAGCTCTTGTAAGACATGAGGCCAAGTGACTGACATTTTCAAGCTTGACTGTTTCTTGTTTGTAAATACATGCTGAAAAACAGGTTGTGAGAGACAGCTGAGAGGTTAACTCATAAGTGCTTGTGGCTCCAGCTTCAGGGAGTTCCATGGACATCCTCACACATACCCACACATTCACAGACACACTTGTGCACACACACACACATGCATACACACAGAGAGAGAGGCACACACAGACACACACAGAGGCACACAGAGGCACACGCACGTAAGCAGGCATACACACATGCAGGCACACATACACAGAGGCACATACAGACAAACACAGAGGCACATTCAGACACACACACATGCAGTCACACACACACACACACACACACACACACACACACGAAGTTTAACAGAGCATCTTTTTCCTAAAAATTAAAGTTGTTATCAAGGGAAGACTGAAATGCCCTTTCTTTAAAAGTTGTCATCTCTCCACTGCTGAAGGCAAATTAAGTTTCAAAAATTGAATGGAGATTGGAGAGATGGCTTAGAAGTTAAGAGCACTGACTGCTCTTCCAGAGGACCTGAGTTCAATTCCCAGCAACCATATGGTGGCACACAACTCTGTGTAATGGGATCTGATGCCCTCTTCTGGCATGCAGGTATATATGCAGAGTACAATATACATAAAATAAAGCTTTTTTAAAAAAAAAAAAAAGTTAAATGGAGCCAAGTTCTCCAGTGACTGTTGGGGTTTTCTGGCTGAATTTAAAGCAGACAGTGAAAGTGCTGAATTTGGGAAGCAGGTTCCATCTATAACACCATGAAATGGAAAGAACGGTTTAGATTGTAACTTGGATCACATTTTCTTTGAATATCCTTTTTCAGAAACAAAAACATAAGCAGGCAATTTGTAATCAGATCTCTATTTTCAATACCAAATCATCCTGTTTGAAAATTTGAAGGTAATTGACTTTTTATTCATTTTTAAATACCTGGAACCATAACTTTAACCTGCCTTATAAAAACAAATGTGGCTTTTTATTTTCACATCAGGATATTTTCAAAAGGTTAGTGTGAAGTAGCTATAAATATGCAGAGGTTTCAACAGCTCAGACAAACATCTCAGTAATAACGTAATTGAGCTGGGAATATTTAGTGTTTGAAACCCGATTACTTTGTGGCTTAATTTGTATACTGCTTGGCTGTTTTGCATTTTCAGACAATTTAACAATGTAGACAGTATATGAAGATGAGATCTTAAAAGGAAGCTAAGATGTTGAAAGTAAGAAAAAATGTCTAAATTGTGTTTATTTGTCACAGCAGATACTGAGGGGGATGCACGGGTCCTGAAAGGCTCCAAGTGGCTGAGTATATGAAAGTCACAGGTACAGAGATCCCCCATACACGTCTTTGGATGATTAGTTTTACTCTGTTGTTGAATCTTAGCACTCACTGGTGACACAAAGATTAATGACAAACTATACAGCATCACCCTTGCATCTTTAAAATGCAGCTTTCTCTGTGATGGAGAGTAAGTCAAACCAATGAGTCCTTGTGGCTACTTTGTGCTTTCAGAAGATACGTGAGGCACAATTCTCCATAGGAATGTGATGATGTGTATTATCCTAAACCCAACTGAATAAGTCTATGAGATTCCATAAAGCTGTATATAAAAAAACAAACTTGAACTTTCAGAGATTCGAAATGAATTAGGCCAGTAAAGAAAGCAAATGCGGACAGTGTGTGCTGATCAACTTGTTCTAGATTACTACTTACATTAGGAGCCCCCCAGAAAGAAACACAAGAAAACAAAATTCATGGAAATATTCTCTTTTTGCATTCTTAAATTAGTTTTTTGACCCCCCTCACAGATATCAAAATCAGTGCTCACATCCCTTTAAATTAAAGAATATAATTGCTGCATATCTTCTGTACACATTTCTCTCAGTAATTTATAGTTCTCAGTATAATGTAAACTGAACTTGTATTGTTTAGGGAATAAAGACAACTATAAAAGCATGTACAGTATAAACATAATCAATCCAAATACCAAGTTTCATAAAAACGTTTGATCCGTGGTGCATTTTGTCTATGGATATAAAAGCCACAGATGCAGAGGGCTCTGTGTGCAGCTCTTGTTGTTTATTGCTCGTTCATCTCTGCAGCATCCTGTAGGCATATAATTTATTGTAAGTTGTTCACAAATGATGGGGGAGCCAGGAAGTCCCCAGGTCTGTGGCAGACTTGGCAAGCTGGAAACACCAGAGAATGGATGGCTTAGTTCCAGTGTGGTAATCAACCAGCCAGGCCCCAGCAGAGCTCACATCTGGGTTTGCATCTAAGAGCTATTGGGCAGGAAGAGGCCCTTTTCACTGGGAAAAGCTCTGCTTCTGTCTAGGCTTTAGTTGAATGGATGAGGATCACTAGCGTTACAGAGTACCATCTGCTTCAGCCTAACAAATAAATTCCAGTCACATTCTGCACCAGGAACTGTGCTGAAACAGAATGTAGGCACTTTGTGGCCACTCACATGGACACACAAAAATTAACAAGCACAGCGTTCCTGTTGTCACTTTCATTCCACCTCCACATTGAGCCTTCTTGACCATCATACCCCCAGCCTTCTGATCCTCACTAAGGACACTTCCAGTTTTCCAGAACCAATTGCACCCTTCCTTTCTTACATTCTGATAATAGAAAGCAAATGCTCTCATTAAAAATATGATGCTTCTTTTTAACACCTACCAGTATCTTTTAAATCAGTTTTGACAAAATCCAAACCCAGAGTTTGAGTTTGGATGTTGTCTCCTTCACCAGGCTAAACCAGTGTGTCAGTATATAAACTTTCTCAACATAACACTACCCACAAGATATGTGACATCCATTTCGTCAAAGTGTCTTCAAATTCTGCAGCAATAATGTTCAGTTCAAGTTTATCACGTGTTTTGAAGATTTGGGCATGGTTTCTCCTGAAATGTTTGTAGATCAGACACCAGATCCTCAGTTCTTGGTTCCCAGACCTGAAGCTGGTAAAGGGGACTTAACTCACTAGAACCACCACCTCTTCACAAGGGATTTAGAAATTAGTTCTCATGGGACTCTAAAGTAATTCTCTTAAGGTTGATAGGCAAAGGAGGTATCTGATGGTAAAATGTTTGCCGGTAGATTCAGACATATAAATGAAGAAAGTACCTCCATTTTATTAGTTTCTCTTCTTGTCTCTGCCACTAGATCCTTGACAAAAGAAACTTGTGATAAGGAAGATGTCCTTTGGCTCCTGGATTGAGGAGACAGTCATTATGGAGAGAAAGAAACTTGTGATAAGGAAGATGTCCTTTGGCTCCTGGATTGAGGACACAGTCATTATGGAGAGAAAGAAACTTGTGATAAGGAAGATGTCCTTTGGCTCCTGGATTGAGGACACAGTCATTATGGAGAGAAAGCATGGCAGTTAGAGACTTTCTGGAGGCAGTAACTTGTGAAACTGCTTACTTGTGTCAACACGCGTCAAGGACCATAAAGAACAGGAGAAATGACCTCTCTGATGGCCAGGCTATAACACTCAAGGCCTACCTATCCAAGATATACCTCTAACTACTTCCCAAAGGGCTCTACGACCTCCCCAAACCACACCACCAACAGTAGACCAGATGGTCAAACACAGGAATCTACAAGGAATAATTGATTACAGCTAAATTCATAACCCTTGTTAGCATAGCTGGTATGATTCTCCTTCAATTTTGCAGAAGAAATGAAGTCACAGGGCATATAGAGTAATGCTTCTCAAAACAGGCCATGGGAATAGGTGTCTCTCTTCGCCTTCCCCAAGGTTTACAGATGATGCTGCCACAGCATCAGGAAAGTATAAAATCATTTAAAATTCGCATTTTACAAGATACAGAAACCATCAGTAGTGATAGCTCCAAATGTGGAGACGCTGTGCCATAATGGACAGTTTCACAGAAACATATTGGAGTAAAAGAGGGTTTGATTTCACAGTGATGAAAAAGACCTATTTTCCAGATTCTTTTCCATCCCTTGGCAACATTACTTCCCTGTGCTGTAGGGCAAGATAACCCTAATAAGGGTTTGCAGAGAAAAGGAAGAGAGAAGGTGGAGGCTTGCCTTCCTAGACTTTCTGACTTGTGTCAGGGAGCACAAAGGGAAAAAGCAGTCTTCTTGGTTTGATCTTTTCTGTAATGTCATGTTTTTGTGTGTGGGGTGATGTTTCCTGTGCCTCACTAGCAGCAGATAAGAACAACATGCTGATGGCAAAAGAGCTCAGTACCTGAGTCTGGGTCCCCAGAATCCATGTAAAAGCCTGCCTTCTGCCTAAGACTGGAAGCAGTGATAAGATCATGGAAGATCATGGACTGGTGCAGGAAGTCCTTCTGTTTGTGTGTTGTTTTCATTGGATAATGAATAAAGAAACTGGGACAATCAAGCAGCCCCCTCCATTGAAACACAGGGAAAGGTTAGCCTGAGTCATGTGTCAAAGTTCCAGCCAATGAGAGACCCCATCTCAAACAAAAGATGGAAATCCATGAGAACTGACATCATAGTTATCCTTTGAGTTCTACATATTTCATACAGACAGACAGAGAGACAAGCAGGCAGACAGACATACAGGCAGGCAGATGGATCACACACACATACACACACACAAACACACACACAGAATTACAGGCTTAAGCGAAGAACCTAGATCATAGACTCATAAGATCTGATTTAAAAGGCTGAGGTGATGCTTATATATCTAAAGTAAACTTTAATATGTATTATATTCAAGGGCGAAATTCAACTCTAAAATATCAGAATGTACCACTGAAATTCTGATTTAATTATTATAGACTGAACCCTAAGAATCCATCATAAAGATTCCCCACAATGTTTTACTACACAATCGCCACTGGAAACCATTCACCTCAGCCATGTCCACACTTCAACTTGGTTTACCACAGCAGTTCCCCTACACTGGCCTGAATGAGAACATCCTCCATAGACTTAGATATTTGAACACTTGGTCCCAGTTGGTGATACTCTCTGGGATGACTGAGGATGTGCAGGCTTGCTGGTAGAAGTGCATCTCTGGAGGGAGTCTTTCATAGCCTTGCCCTTCTTCTGGTTCACTCTCTGACTCTTGTTTTTATTTAGATGCGTGAGTTCTTGACTCTCTGCTCCTGCTCACTGTCATACTCCCCACCATGGTAGATATATACTTAGAAGTTACCTTGATTGTGGTGTTTTACAAAAGCAATAGAAAAGTAAGTGATATACCTGCATGACTTGGTCCACTGTCTTCAATTCTCCTTTTACCCGAAAATAAGAATATTTTTTCTATCTGTTTACAGCTCTTCCATGGTTAATGTTGGTTCCTATATCAAACCCATACATTGAACAAGGTCTACACAGACTTTCATTATTTGTGTCCTGAGTATTTATCCAAAGCCATTTCTCTCCAAAACCCCTGCTTCCCCAGGACCTTCCACATCTATCAAACTTAATTATATGCACTTCATTAAATGGACAGTAGTGTTTGTCTTTACTGATCATTTCATGTATCTCTGTAATGGCTTCCTTGATGATGTAGATTTACTATTATAACTACAGTCAGCATATCAGTTCTGCTGTATCTGTCCTGAACCCACACAGTACAATGGACCAGTCCAGCATTTTGTCTGCTGCATCTGATGCATTTCTACACTGCAGTGCATTCACTTTCCAATAATAATTTGCATTTACATTTACCTCTGTCAATTTACAAATGGGGGCAGAATAACTCTGTGTCTCTAGAACCTCCAGTGCATTAGGAACCTGGTATTTACCCACACAATGTCACACATTAATAAAACTTTTAAATCATACTTACTTATGCTTGAAAAAGACTTTTCATTTGTGTGTGTGTGTGTGTGTGTGTGTGTGTATGGATGAGTGTTCGTGCACACATGCACATGCATGCAGGTGCCCATGGAGGTCAGAAGAGGGCATCCACTGGTGATGGCATTAAAGTTGTGAGCCACCCAATATCGGTGCTTGGAATCCAAGTCCTCCACAAGAGCAGCAAGTGTTCTCAGCCGTTGAGTATCTTTATAGTCCCACTTACCTATTTCTTAAACTTGTTTAGAAGGGATTCCAAGTGTAACACATGTCCTTTTGTAACTTACAAGGATAATCCTTCAACATCTAGCTACACAAATTAGTCAGCATCAAAAGACTAAGAAAAGTTTTAAGACATCTCGAAACTTGACGTAGTTGGAGAATAAAGACAATAGTTGGAAAACTATTGCAGTTCTACATGTGTATCACTCATTCCAATGAGACATTCAATCAGCATTTCTTTTTTATAAGGCATGAGTAGAGGGCAGATGTTAAAGTGGGTTCTTGGGAGTTAGATAATATTTAATCCAAATCCTACTTCTCCTTTTGTTATTTGAGCAGCTGTCAGCAAATATCAATCCACATTGTGCTCATCTATAGAAGAAAAAACTTATTCCACAATAATAATAAGCAAAATAAAAATTCTGACATTGTTTTAAAACATGCTAATAAGAAGTGTCTAGTTTTCTCTACTAAACTTTTCCTGAATATTGTTTCTGTTCCAAGTATCTTGTTCAAAGGAGACATCATAGTTCAACTGATGATAGTCTAAGAATTACACAGAAAATTCAAATCTACATTAAAAAGAGAACTTTGTAACATGAATATTTATCAAGTATTTTCTATATAATATAGATTATATACAGCATAAAACCAGGCCTGTCATTATAACACTGGTATGTGGGAGACATAAAACATGCATGACACGTGATTTCCATTTTTTATTTGATCTCACTTTATGTCTGAGAATGTCTGTATTTATTACCTTTGTTATGTCTCACATCAACTTCAGAGACAGAAAAGATCAAAAATCTTTCTAATATGCAATTCACAAGTTGAACATTGAGGCTTTATAATTTATCCAAAATTATCTAACAGGAGAGAGAAGTAATATTCAGTCCAGAAACTGTCTAACTTCCAAGGACCCACTCCAAACTGGAACACTTAACCTACCACTTGCAATGAAGAGAATGATGGGTAATTTCACCTGAGTGTCACTTTCCATTGGTAATATAATCCTCTACTCTTACAGTCAGGCAAGAAACTAATTATCTTCACATAAAAATTCAGCCTTTAGATGCTGCGAATTTCTATGTTTTGACACATCTGGTTAATTCACAGAACTTTTCTATCCAGATGGCTTGTCATTCTAAATGTCTTAACATAAGTAGAACTAAACTCAAACTCTTCAAGCTTTCCTAAATGAACCTCCAAGCATTCATTGTTCTTTCAGATGTATGGTGTTGACTTTGATGCACTGTCATCTCGTGTTTGGTTTTCCATCATTAAAAATTAATGATGTGTCACTACAGGACTACAAAACTGCTGACCAAGATGTCACACTGAAAAGAAATGTTGAAGTGTCTTATTGAAGAATGGAGATAAGTGGAAAATGTCCCAGGTGCAGCAGTCATCCCTACAGACCAAGAAGCTACTGATACTGTTGATGCAAAACTTTTACATATAATGAGATTTAAGAATAAGACTGAAAAGTACAGGCTAGAATGCAAAAGTAGACATGTGGACTGACTGAATAAAGAAACAGTAAGAGGTTTTGGCTCATGAGCCTGCAAGATGGCTCACTGGGCGAAGGAGCTTTTGATCAGGCCTGAAAACCTAAGTTCAATCCCTAAAACCCACGTGGTGGGATAAAATTACTGATTCACTGCAAGTCCTCCAGCCTTCACATGGGCACCATGGTACACCAACACACACACACACACACACACACACACACA
>JAQHUG010000583.1:569925-581283 GCA_028555095.1 Dicrostonyx torquatus | reverse complement strand
AAAAAATTAAAAAAACAAACAAACAAACAAAAAAACAAAAAACAAAAAAAAACCTTCCATATACACCTCTTTTTCCCCTTTCACAGTCACGACATTTTTCATTGATTTTTGCTATGTGCATATACATATATACATGTATAATCCTACATATAACTGTCTCAGTCTACATAATGTTGCTCATATGTACATTATCAGGGCTGAACATTTGATATTGGATAGCTAATTGGCATGCTCTTTCATAAGGAAGACTATTTCTCGCTCTGTCAGTTATGGTGTCTCACAGTGGTAGGCTATGCTGAAGAGGCAGAGGCAGGGGGATACTGAGACCTCTTTTTGGAGATTATATATTAACGAAGAATTGACTATTTAGTATTGTTACTTGACAACACTAGTTAGTGTGACAATGAAATAACAAATTTATACTCTCATAGATATAATAAAACATTGGAAGAGGTTTAAGTATTAAAATGCTTTCCATTTAAACTATGCCATATTACAAAATTATGTTGATAACCTGATTGTGTACTGAAATAAAAAAAAACCGAATTTACTCCAAGGGATAAAATAGGATTCTAATTGATACTGTGAGACATCATATCCTGAAAATGCATTGAAAGAACCATGAATTTGAGCTAAATTCTGGATGTTCTTGTCTCATTTGACTTTTTTAAAATCCATGAGTAATTTCTCTTAGATGATGTAACTAAGTCATGTCAATAAATTCTGTCACCTAATTCCATATGGGAAAAACCCATAACCTCTTCCTCTTCCAATTCATGCAAAGGCAGGTGTTACAAAGGCATCACATCACAATCACAAAGGCTAAGATGATGACAACATATAATTTTTCCTACTCTTTATAGGGAAAGTAAACCCAGAGAACCCAGATTGAAGATTAATTTTCATAAAATCCATGCATTTCAAATTATTGAGCTATTTTATCTTTCTAAATATTCTGTGATATATATATATATATAATGATTATCAATGAAGATCATTGAGATTTAAGTATATTCTGTATCTCTATGGGTATATTATGCTGTTTGTAGCTGGTCAAAATGAATTTGCAAGAAAATAATTTAATAAAGCATGCTTTCTCTTCAGTTTGACTGACAGGCCAGATGCATTTAATGGGAAAAATTACTAAATGCTTATACTATGTTTGTCTCTCCTTAATTTTACATGGCCATATTTAAAGTACTAGAACCTACAAAAGATAGATGACGTTGTATTGTATTCCTACTAGAGAGGGTATAAAAATTAATATCTAGGTTAAAACATCTGTATAATGTGTATATTATTACTATCAGACTAAATGTGTGATGGAAGTTCAGACATTTTGGGGTGATTTACCCATGTATTCTCTGTTAGTCATCAGATTCAAAGGAAATTCATCTTCTTAATGTCATTATACTACAAAAAGAACATTTTTTTCCCAAAGTTGTTTATTTGTCCCCAAGAATTTCCTTAGAATGAACATCTGGCATCTGTGGCTCAAGAGATTTATGATTTATGCTTTACTAATGCAATGTTTAGAGTAAAAGCACAAAATAAATTATTTTGTCTATAGTATAATATTAAAAACAGGTTTGTTTTGTTCCATCACATATCAAAATCAAACATTTTCCTTTTATTATTTAATTCTAAATATTCGGTTGTAGATTCATTACTGGTAATAATGTGCCAGGAGAAAAGTGATGAGAGGTTAGGCAAATCACCTCTTATGATGGATGTAAAAGAACTGAAATGGAAAATTGGCAACTCAAGGCTGGAGACCACAAGAGACACATTGCATCCCAAGACTTATTATTACAGCTCCTTTTGTAACAATTACAAGTATAGAGCTAAGTGGAGAATCATGATTCATGGGTCACTATGTTCAAGGTGATGTAAAACACATTTTTTCTTTAGTAAAACATCTAAGGTATGTCTTAAGAATTATTTAGAAATTGAGAAGGTGGCAAACATTCTTGTGTTAAAATATTAATTTTCTTTTTTTGTTGTTAAAAGAAAAATTTACATTTACTCCCCCACCACCCCTCCTCCCTCCCCCTGCTTCCTTAAGAGGGGGCAGGGTACCCTGCCTTGTGGGAAGCCCAAGGTCGTCCCCCTTCCATCCCGGCCTAAGAAGGTGTGCATCCATATAGAATAGGTTCCAAAAACCCAATACATGCAGAAGAGATAGGTCCCCGCACCATTATCATTGGTTTCTCAGTCAGNGCCGGGAACAAGGGGAGCAAATGTAAATTTTTCTTTTAACAATAAAAAAATTAATTATTAAAAAAGAGTACCATTTCTTTAAGTATGTTACCCCAGGAAGGTTGCCTATTGCCCATTAAATAATCCTCTATCCATCAACATTAAAGCCAGTGGGTCAAAATCAATAGACTCATATACAGGAGGAGGTATATTTGGAAAAAATAAAGGGGTCAGCATAACCGGAATGACCACAAGAAAATGCACTGTGTACTCAATGTGGTCATAGAATACTGTACACACACATATACACATATGCATGTTTAGATATGTACAAATGCATATACATGCACACACATATAATATTGTCAAAAGAACAAAAACAAATAGAGGAAAGGTGTATTTTTATTAATTTATACATTTCCATATATTTATATATAATGTGTTTTTTTTAAGACAGTTCTGCGAGTGTTTCCCAGAACAGTAGATATTATCATTTCAGATTGATTAAAAATTCCGTGGAACAGAATTCAGATCTTATTATGTTTGTTGAGTATGTGAACATTTTACATAAATTATGCATAGGACATTACAATCTATTCAGGATACAAAAGTTTTCTAATCCTGAAAGTGAAAATGTTTTTTTTAGAACCAGCCCTCACATTCTAAAACCTTTGAAAGAAAATGAAAATATTACAAACTCTCAAGCAAGTGAAAAAGTCCACAAAGTTGTTTCTCAGATACTCTTGGAGCCAGAAATTGTTCAAACCCTGGGGAACTGTGAGTAAGTCTCACAAGTAGATGACCTCTCAGGGAATAACCATTAACTCTAGTTGCAGTTAGGAAGTGAATTTGAGCCCTTCATTTTTCTCTTACTATTAAATCACAATTGAATATGCGATGAAGGATGCACCTGTGATATTCTCTACCTTCACTGCTAGACCTGGTCTTCACTTTTATGTGCAGAAGGAAAAGTTGGATAAAACATAGATTTTGGTCAAGATTACACAAACTGATTTCAGTAGAAAACACAAGATGTTTGTCTTAAGGGTTTACAAACAGCCAAGACAAGGTGAGACTCATAGGCACATTTATTCATTTATGGAGATGTTTTAAAATTGTTATTAAACAGTTTAAATTTGGATGCTGTAGTCAGGCCAATATTTGCTTAATGTCAGTTCATATTGTATTCTTAAAATTTTTATCAACTCTGGTGCTCAGATTCCTTATCTTTAATGAGGACTGTTATGGTCTAAGTTAGAGCACAGAGAAATGAATGAAATAATACCCTATACACCATGAAACATCAGTTAAATGTAATAACTCTATAAGTGCCCACTAAATTATTTGTTAGTGTGTAAACTCCTTTCTTCTCTCCTTCCTTCATTCTTTCCCTCGACCCTTCTTTTCCTTTCTTCTTTTCTTTCTTGCTTTTTTACTTCATAGGTTCTTTGTTCTCTTCCTACTCATGTATGCATTTTTCCAAGTTTAATGAAATTAAGATTATTTTCAACTTGTCATCTTCAAATTGGAACCAAATTATAGAGAAAGCACCATCTTTTTTCTGTACAGTAACCAATAAAACTTTAACATTTTTCTAAATATGTGTTCAGTTGTACACTAGTCTAGTTGCCATTCTAATGCTTTAATTAAATGTAGTATGGTTTGATGTTTATAAAAAAATACTGATATAGGGTAGTGACAAAGTTAGCAGATAAACTGCTGCTAAGTTCTATACAATATTGAAAGTGATAATAAAAATGTTCTATTTGCACAACTGCATACTAACACATGGCACAGGAAAGTACATTAGGTCAGATTCATTAACCTCATAAAGTGATGTTTTCTAATATATGTTCACCTTATGCACTTAAGTTTCTCCCAGTATTGGGATTCTACCTCTGAACTTTATAGGAAATTAAGTGGTTGATGCTCTCAACTGCTTGAGTGGTAATTGTCATGGCTTGACCCCTCTCTTAAAATCAGCCAAACAACCTATATATCAAAAGAGAAGGTTCAAAAATCCATTTGGAAGGAAATGGGAGAAAACAGAACTCCCCTGTAGTACACATAAATAGTAATACAAGTCAGTTGAGTCATTTAATAAAATCAGTAGAGCAATGCTGAGTAGCAAGAAAAAGAATTAACGATCTGAAATGTACTAATTATTATGACAATCAGAAATTTGTTTAGTTATACACACAAAATCAATTTTTATTTTTAAATAATAATTTTAGATTAAAATAAGATTGGTTTAGATAATTTAACATACATAGTGATTTAAATTTTATTTCAACTTCAACTTACTATTATTGGTGACAACAATATTTTACTTGTCTAAAATATATTTCAAAGAAGCTAAATATAGTGACATTCTTTCTGTTTATTCCTTCTGATTTTTTTAAGTATATACACAATTTGCCTTAACAAAAGTATCTTGTTTTCTGCAGATAGAATGATACTATCACTAACTTTTTTTTTGCTACGATAAGTGGGAAGGAAATAGTAGACAATATAGACAGTTGGCATGAGGAGAAACATGACCCAACATCAACAGTCAAGAAAGTGGCTGAGTTACCAGTTATTCCAGTGTCTGAGAAAGCTGAGGGATAACTCTTTGATGTTCACTTTTATGACTTGGTAAAAAGAAGAATGTGGATAGTTTTAGAATAAATTTTAGAGTAGATACGTAAAACTGTAGATATGAAATCTAAGAGTATTTGGAGGTAAGAAGGGCTGACTCAGCAGTATGATTAATTATGGGAAGAGAATAATAGTTTATGTATGTTATATATGATGTCTTCCTATATTAGCACATGAGTTCCACTTTTGATAATTTAAAAAAGAGGAAAACACATCTTTTTTTCAGAACTTTATATGGAAATTTACTTTGTTGTTTAAATACTGATGTTTATTGCAAAATGTTTTGATAATAGTAGCAAAATTTATATTAAAATACCTTCATTTGTATTCTATAATATCAACAAAGGGACACTTTTTTTTCCCTAGGCTTCTCCTATCTAATATACTATAAAAATGATTCATAGTTAAAACCTTAATATTATTAGTATTTTATTTATAGTACTATGTGATTTTATTTTACAACTGTCTTATTTATATATCATTCCTCTTATGGATATTGGAGCATTCCATGTTTCCTTGTTTTAGAAATCTATATTGAGTTTAATAACAAGGAAGGAAATTGATTATCATTAAATGATTATTTGATAAACCAATAGAACATATTTTGATATTGTGCCATATCCTAAAGTAAAATACTCTACATTATTAGTTGGAATAAAGTTTAAAACTGTGTGTACTAGTATAAAGGGTATAAACATGGATATACTTTGAAGTTATTTCTTATATGTTCTCTAAAAACTCTGCCTGAATAAATTTCATCTAATTCACATAAATTTTAAGTTAAGACTTTTTCAGTATTTTTCATAAATATATTTTATCATGTTTCTTCCTACCCAAACTTATGCCAATCCCTATCCACCTCCTCACCCCTCAACTTTATGTCTTTTTCTCTCTAAACACAAACACATACAAATGACATTCTTTTTATTTTGAGTGCTTCAGTTTTCATATCAACATATGTATGTGAGTATTGTTAAAGGTGTTGTCATCAATACTCACATGTTCTTGCTGACTTACAGTTTACAGAATATCTTGATAAAACTATGAATGTGGCAGTTCATGGTGACACATCTAATCCTGGCACTTGGAGGTGAAGTATTGATGATGAGGCAATTGATAACATACTAAATGGTTATTTTCAATCCAACTTGAACTACATCATGCTTTTTTAACATTCCGTTATGAAAAAGAGCCATTTGTTTGTCTCTCAGGAAACTAAACCTCGATGTCTGACTGTTCATCTCATAGCACAGCCTCTTACACTTAAAGCTGATTTCAGATTATTGGACTATAGAAAGTTAGCAATTTTTCTTTCTATATAATATTGTATTTTGTCTATTTTATATTCATTAAGTTTTTGCTTTATAGTTGAGCTTTTCAAACTGTTTACAATTAAAAGTGATAATATATAACTCCATTTCCTTCCAACTCCTATATCAATAGCAAAGATCTTTCTACTTCCTTTTGTTGTTGTTGTTGTTGAATCCACTAAATCAGTTAGTGTTGTTCCTATGGATACTGTGCCTTTAGTGGAGCATTGGAAACCTACTAGTAGTCTATCTTCAATACAGTGATTTTCCCTTCTCTGGAACAATCCACTGTCAAATGTAAGCAATTTCAGAGGTTAGATTTATTTACATGTAAAATTTTTTTTCTACCTCTACATGACAGTCATTAATATTATCTTTTTTCTTTTTCATATAGACAAATTATTCTTTTAGTTACTTTTTGATATATGAATATATATGTACATATATGATGTTACACATGTATATATTTATATTGTGTGTGTGTGAATAATCACCAAAAAGCATTTATGAATACATTTGATTGTGCATATAAGAAGACATCTATAACATTGTATGTACCTGAGAAAACTGAATTCAGGAGCTAGAATATTTACATAAAAGTTTTATGAAAGGCTTCTATGGGAAAGAGTTTTCAATTGGATGAATTATGCCTAGCATTTTAGGGGCATATTAATATGAGTCTTATTTAGATACTTTCAGATTGAGACTTCTCTTAAACTTTGGAGGTATGAAGGTAAGTTATCAACATATTTTATAGTAAATTCATAAGAATTTCAAACCTTATGTCTCATATTTACTAAATCAAATTTGCTTTGTATACATGATTAGTAAATAATTAATTCTCAAGACAAGAAAATATATTCAACAAGCTGCTTCTCTTTATCACCTATGTGATTCTTACCAACTTTCTTTTGTAGGTCATTGATCCATTGGCTCCTGTTCCTTCATCATCCACCCTTTTGCTTTCATTAAGATTCCTCACTCATACATAAACAGGAATTAATTCTTTAACAATTTTTTTAGCAAAGTAGACTGTGGAAAAATAGCACTCTGAAGTTCTTACTAAGAACTAAACCTTACTAAATTCTTACTAAATTCTTACTAAGAATATCTAAACCACATTCTTTTCCATCTATTAAGTGGTCACTTCTCTTGTGCATGTGTCTCCAAAGTCCCCAGGTTAATAACTCTTTTGTTTGTTTGATCTGAATATCTTTAAGAACTTTTGCAGAAATAAAATGATGATACTATCGCCTGCTACAGACTGTTGACAAAAAAGTTGAATTCTGAACCGTTTTTGAATTATTTCTGTTGTAGATGATAATATTAAAAACAAATGAAGAAAATTTTCTAATAATTGCAAGTTTCTATGAACACATTTATTTTAGAATTTTTCTCCAAAGTCATGCTAAACCAGAGCTTTGTCACTGAGTTCATACTCTTGGGACTCTCCCAGAATCCAAAAGTTGAGAAAATATTATTTGTTTTATTTCTGTTGGTCTATCTTGCAACTATTGGGGGCAACATGATAATTGTGGTAACAATTGTATGCAGTCCCACACTCTTTGGTACCCCCATGTACTACTTTTTGTCTTTTTTATCATTCCTGGATGCATGCATTTCTTCTGTAATCACACCCAGGATGATTATAGACTTCTTCTATGAGAGGAAGACTATCTCCTTTGAATGTTGCATGACACAGCTATTTGCTGTCCACTTCCTTGCAGGGGCAGAAGTGATTGTCCTGTCAGCCATGGCCTGTGACCGTTATGTGGCCATTTGCAAGCCCCTTCACTATTCTTCCATCATGAACAGGAGGGTGTGTGGCATTCTGGTGGGAGTAGCCTGGACAGGAGGTTTCTTGCATTCTATTATACAAATTATCTTCACTTTGCAGCTGCCCTTCTGTGGACCCAATTTTATTGATCATTTCATATGTGACTTGTTCCCATTACTAAAACTTGCCTGCACTGATGCACATATTTTTGTCATCCTAGTGTTTGCCAACAGTGGGTCTATCTGCATCATTATTTTTTCCTTGTTGCTTGTTTCTTATGGCGTCATCTTGTTCTCTTTGCGATCTTATAGTTCTGAAGGGCGACGTAAAGCTCTCTCCACATGTGGATCCCACATTACAGTTGTGCTTTTGTTCTTTGTCCCATGTGTATTAATATATGCACGAAATACTTCTGCATTCTCTTTCGAGAAAACTGTGTTTATATTTTCTGATGTACTGACACCATTGCTTAATCCTATAGTTTATACCTTCAGGAATAAAGAAATGAAGAATGCTATCAGAAAAATATGGTGGAGATTTTTTAATATTTCTGGTAAACATTAAATGATTTAATTTATAGGGATGGGATATGGCTTAATTTGTTATAGTACTTGGTGTGTTTATGAGGCCCTGAGTTTAGATCTTGATATGCATTTCCATTTTGGTGAGTATTTCTGATTTTAGCACAACTAAGGCAGGTGTTGGACATCAATTAATGGCAACACCAATTTAAGGCTCTCTTTTCCACACAACCAGCTAGGCCTACTCTTTGACCCCATAAACCTGGATTCTCTGGGATGCTTACTCCCTTGCCCATTAAGTCGGTACTTCTGTCTCCATATATATTCTCTACCCTTCATTTTCTGAATCATGGTGAAAGCATAGCTCTGTCTCACCCCATTGCTGTAGAAGTGTTCTTCTGTATTTCTGTGCTTTCATTGGTTAATAAAGAAAGTTGCCTGGGCCTTTTGATAGGGCAGGACTTAGATAGGTGGAGAAAAGAGAACAGTATGCTGGGAAGAAGACTGGATCAGGGACAGATGCCATCATCCTCCGGCCCAAGATGGATGTAGGTTAGAATCTTCCTCTGTAAGCCACCACCTCGTGGTGACACACAGATTTCTAAATATAAGTTAGACTAATATGTATAAGAGGTTAAAAATAATGGGCCAGGCAGAAATTTAATTAATACAATTTTCGTGTGGTTATTTTGAATGTAAGCTAGCCATGCGGCCAGGAGCTGCAGTGAGACACAGCCCTCTCCTCCTACTACAACCCATAGGCCTTCTGGCTTTTCCTGGATTTCATGGGAGTACTTCTGTACTTACCAGCTCCTCCCAAAACTCCCAAGAACCAGCCTGCTCTTAAATCATTTAACTCTCTAGCACTTCCTGCTAAGCCATTCTCCTACAGGATCCAACTTTTAAACAGCACCTGCTCCCAGTGAGTCAGGGACAGAAATTTTTAGTGTCTGATGATTCACAATTATTTAACAAATGTCATAACTTATAGGTTATATTTCTTATAAGTTATTGTTCTGTCTTAGGACAAAATGCAAATTTATGTAGAAAGAATATACCTTTTGTATCTTGAATTTGTAGACTATTGAAATTGTAGTGCTTCTGGGTATAATTATCCTAATATTTTCAAATATCATTTAATTTTTCATGTTCTGTTCTGTTTGAATTGATACAAATGGGTATGAATTAATGCTCAAAATATAAGTAGCAAACTGTTTGGTATGTTCCCTTTCTGAAAAGGTCTAATGTGCAACTTTAAGTTTTATTTTATTAAGTTGTGGACTAAATGCTGAGTCCTCTTATATTAAACATGCTTTCAAATCATCTTACAGATAGTGTGAAAGGAATAAATGTCCCTTGATGTCTAGAATCTACTTTTTCAGAATGTTTAAATTATAATTCAGACTAGGAGTAGAGTCTCATAACTTAATTTCACTATCTGACAAGCTTGTTTGGAAGATTGTTGCAATTTCCAGGCATTGCTCAGCTAAAGAGAGAAGCAGTTTACAAAAAGAATAGAAGATTTATGAATTTCCAAGTTGAATTTTCTTAAACAGTAGAAAATATTTCCAGTAAAATCAGGAACAACACATAGATGTCTACACACAACCTTCCTATTCAATATAATGCTTGATATCTTAAGTAATGCAATAAGACAAGACAAAGAAATAACATGGATATGGTAAAAGACAGTTTTGATAGTCATATTAACAAAATCTACAGTTTCCTAGAAAACAAGTCTTTAGGCATAAATGTGAGGGATTTTCTTGTTTAGGATAGCCTCTAGAAACACAATTGTGAGTTCTTCTTGAATAATTTTATTGACATGGGATGGTCCACCTCACAAATGGGAGCTCTTCTCTTGTCTTGTGTCATGAGTGCTACAAACAAAAGAAAACTAGAAAAGCACATTCATTGCTCTGTTTCCAAATAATAATGCAGTGTGACTAACTGCCTCAACCTCCTGATATTGTAGGCACCAGCGATGAAGGACTGCCCCATAGAACTGTGTAATGCAACATGCTTTTAATTCATCAGATTTCTGTGTCAAGAACTCTATTGCTACAATCACTAACATAACTGATACAAAATTTAGTATAAGGAATGATGTTTTGTTCTAATAAACATAATGATAGGTTTCTTAGACTTTTTGAAATGATTTGTGACTTTAGTACATTAGGCTATAAAAACCCTAGCTTGCCACAGACAGTGT
The DNA here is from genome assembly GCA_028555095.1 of Dicrostonyx torquatus. Taxonomy (NCBI): domain Eukaryota; kingdom Metazoa; phylum Chordata; class Mammalia; order Rodentia; family Cricetidae; genus Dicrostonyx; species Dicrostonyx torquatus. The sequence continues at coordinate 570,624 of JAQHUG010000583.1, read as the reverse complement.
TCCATGGGACACTCTGGTAGAGCTTAGAAAATAAGAATCCTGAGAAACTATAAACAATGAAAGCTGTCATCGTGATATTTAAGAATCAATAAAAGACTCTACCAGAAAATACACTAGAGGTCATTTCAATGGTATTTGAATGAAGAGTCTGCTTTTATTTTTGCTTCTATCTTGAGAACTTGATTACAGTAGAAATTAAAGGTTATGGTTAATTTATTTGGTGAGAAGAAACTTCAGGACAGCAGATTATTCAGTCTATAGTTTGACTCTTTTTTATTGCATGTGGCCAAGTCCACAGTGAAAGTGATTGATAATGTGGTGTGTGTGTGTGTGTGTGTGTGTGTGTGTGTGTGTGTGTGTGTGGTTTGTTGTGTGGAAAATAATTCCAGCAATTTAGGTTATAAGACTAGATGTGTGCTAAAAAAATAGAACCTAAATAGAATCTAATTATCAAAAATGAGACACTCTATGAAGAATCATAATAATAGCTAATATGGTCCAAAGGCAAGGCCTGATCAATCATGGGATCCAATGTATAAAATGTGAAGTATTCAAAAGGAAAAAAAAGCATAATATTAACTGAGAATGAAACAGAAAGGAAAGCACAAGGTATTCAGCTCTCTGTCAAAGCATCTGCCTAGGGAGTGGGTTCTACACTATTATGAGAAAAAAGACAACACATCCCTGCCCCCACCCCTA
>JAQHUG010000583.1:539634-559269 GCA_028555095.1 Dicrostonyx torquatus | reverse complement strand
AAATCGGTGTGGCAGTTTCTCAGAAAATTGGGAGTCAACCTACCTCAGGATCCAGCAATATCACTCTTGGGAATATACCCAAAAGATGCTCAATCATACTACAAAAGCATTTGTGCTACTATGTTCATAGCAGCATTATCTGTAATAGCCAGAATCTGGATACAACCTAGATGCCCCTCAACTGAATGGATAAGAAAGTGTGGCACATTTACACATTATAGTACTACTCAGTGGTTTAAAAAAAGGCATCTTGAATTTTGCAGAGAAATGGATGGAATTAGAATGCACTATCATGAGTGAGGTAACCTAGACCCTCCAAAAATGAATATGATATGTATCCACTCATAAGTAAATACTAGCCATAAACAAAGGACATTCAGCCTATAGTTCATAATCCTAGAGATGCTAAGTAATAAGGTGAACCCAAAGAAAAATATATAGACCCACTGGGAATTGGAAACAGACAAGATCACCTCACAAAATTGAGATCATGGGGGCAGGGGATAGAAGGAAGAGAAGGGGAGGGTTGAGAAGATCTTGAATTAATTGGATAGTGGAGATGGAGGAAGGACAGTTATGAGAGCAAGGAAAAAGATATCTTGATTGAGGGAGCCATTATAGGGTTAGCAAGAAACCTGGCTCTGGAAAAATTCCCAGGAATCCAGAAGGATGACATCAGCTATGTCCCTAAGCAGTAGAGGAGAGGATACGTGAACTGGCTTTGCCCTGTCATCAGACTGATTATTATTCTAAATATCACCATAGAACTTCCATCTAACAAGAGATGGAAATAGAGATAGAGAACCTCATTGGAGCAGTGGACTGAGCTCCCAACATCCAGTTGAAGAGTGGAAGGAGTGAGAATATGAGCATGTAGGTCAAGACCATGAGGGGTTCACCCACTGAGACAGTTTGCCTGAGCTAATGGGAGCTCACCAATTCCAACTGGACCAGGAGTGAACAAGCATGGGATCAAACCTTTGAATGTGGTTGACAGTTGGGGCAGACTGAGGGTCCTCATGTACTGGCTTTTTGGGATCCTATTCACTTTGGATGTATACCTTGTTCAACCTAGATGTAGTAGGGAGGGCCTTGGACTTTCCACAGGGCAGGGTACCTTCCCCTCACTTAGGATTTGAGGGGGAGGGGTGGGAAGGTGTGTGGAGGGAGTGCAAGGAAGGGTGGTAGTGGAAATTTGGATTGGTATTTTTTAAAGTAGTAAAATAATAAAAAGAAAATGTAAGACATAGAGAACATGGAAGAGTGTTATGATACATTGTCTGGTTTATATATCATGGTCATTTAATCATAAAATGTATCAGCTGTGAATATCTGAATAAATCTTACATAAGACTAGGCCCTTCCACCTCATGGTTGAAAGGTGGGTTTATAAGGCCCCACCAATTTCTAAGGAATTGTTATGGTAAGGCATATAATTTTATTCAGGTATATAGGCATAAGTCTATTCATGGTCTAGTAAGTTACCACCTATCTATGCAATTATAAATTCAGTAGTTAAAATAAAAATATGTAAGTATACGAACAGGATTGGTTGATAATGAGATGAGGATCTGAAAGATTGGAGGGAGGAAAAGAAATCAGTATGTATGGACACTCTTATAATATGTTGTATACATGCAGAATTGTCAAAATTAAGGAAAAGATAAAGAAAATATTATCAGAAGTATAAATGATATTCCCACCAATGTACATATTAATATATTTACACATAAAATGTTTTTTGTTAGTGAACAGAATTTGACACTGTTTCCTAAAACAATGTACTTTGTAAATATCCATTGACAGACCCCTTGTGATAGAAAGCATTTTATCTAAATTCTTCGCAGATACTGCATCCTATCTATTATAAAAATAGTGTACTATTTATTAAGATGATAATATACAAAAACATTTATCTAATAGGATCCTCACCAAATTAAATAAAATCACAACATAATTTTGGATGAATATATATATATATATATATATATATATATATATATATATATAGTGTTGGATTCTCATGAGGCCAGACATTTTACAAACCTTGTGGGACTAAATTAGTTTAACAAACTCCTGACATCTTATGAAAACCTTTTCAAATTTGAGGAGGAGCAAAGCAGGAATTTTGGATCTTTCAGTCTTGTATGGTTCAGCATACAAGATGAACACAGACTCAAGAAGCAGAGATAGCATCCTCCACACTCACTGCCCAAGATGCTTTGCTGCTTTTTCTTAGGTGTGGAAGGAAGAGCTAATTGGAAACAGAATCCTGGTCACCACTGAATGGACATTTGGTCACAGATTATAAGGGATGGAAAGCTTCAGATTTTTTTCACACAATAGACACATGGTGAGGACTATAAAGCACTTGTTTTTCATTTTCAGAGATGGTTTAAAAATTGTGTTAAAATTATCATTTCATGTAATTATATAGTTATTTATGGAATGCTGATATGGTGATTAAAAATTCTCTTATATATTTAATAGTTATTGATAGTTAATAAACATGCTCTATTTTCATAAATACAGACTAGTAATGCATAGCACAAGGAGGATACTAAGGCTCAAAATGTGTGACCCAAGTCACAGGGTAAATTCTTCTGATTTAATCTTGTTCACTCTTTTCCCCTAAGCTTTAGTATCCACTTCAAACATGTCCAAGAAAACTAAGTGTTTGAAACTCTGAATAAATCACTTCAGTGCTAGTACCTTTGCTTGATCTCTCTCTCTCAATGTAAACTGAAACACCAAGGTAGCATTCATCAAATAGAAATGGAAAAAATGAGACAGAAATGTCCTTTCACTTTTTTTTCAGAAACTCTAAGACAAGGCAAATTGAGATATTTAAGAAAATCAGGAGAGCAACAGTAGTGCAGAGAAAAAGAATACGAAGAAAATGTATTCCCACAGGATCACGAAAAGGAATTTTCTTAAGTATAAAAACAGAAAAAAAATCTTTTGTTCATAAATGATAATCTTAGATAAAAATATTATGACCTTATAGGATTTAATATGTGGAACAATTAAAAATATTTTTTAATTTATTTTTATTTAAGATTTATTAATAATATAATAATTTACTTTTATTTGTAATAACAGTATTTATTAGTGCACATTATATTTTAAAACAATTGCTTATATGGATGTCATGCTATTCATCCCTCTGATTGCTTTGAGTGTTATATCATGTCACAGTTATCAAAGACATCCTATTATCTGCAGAAAAATTGGTGCTATAATTAACTTTTATATAAAATGAATGTGAAGTAAACAATGAGCAATGCAGGTGATGGATCTAGGGTCTTCCTAAGGTCATATTTCAAGATCACTGGTCAAGAGGCAGTGGCCAGAGTTCCTGCTGTGTGGACACAATCAGATCAGGAACAGATCTCATTTTCAAACTTATGGCAAAGAGTTCATGAATATTTAAGAATAAGCATAGAGACAATGGCTTGCTTCCTTTGTGAGAATGAATTTGGAGCCAAAGAGCACTGGAGGTGGGAAAGAGTTGAGTCCACATTGTGACCATTCATAAAAGGATGATAACCAATCAGAATAGTCAATATGAGGTAACTTCTTCAGTTAGGTCATTTGTTCCATGTTTGGTAACTCCTTGAATGGTCTGTAAACTTCAGGCTGTTTTCAAACATTTAATGAAAAGTTTATTTTCTGAGTTTTAATCTTCATGCTTAAGTTTTATTAAAAATAACACATTTCTTACAGATAAAATCTATATTTTTACTTTTACTTCTAGGTTATAGAATATGTTGAAAATATTTATAAATTCAGTTTAACTTTCTTCTGCTTAACAAGCAGTTAAATTGCTTCATCTCTGATGTATTCATCTCATTAATGTATTTATAGTGTGTGATAATTATTTGTAATCATCTTGTTTACATATCATACCCTTTAGGAATATTTTAGATATTTTTAATTTTCCAATATTTTAGATACTTCATTGTATTATGTTGTAAATTTCTCTTACCATATTTTTATAATAAGATTTAGAGCTAGAGGGCTACCTCAAATATATCAGCATGCTTAGGGTTATCCTCTTATTTTTTATTTAAGGTGTGATTGAAATCATTGCATGACTGAAACAATGTCATTGTAATTCAATACATTTTAAAATGTGATTATAATAAATTACTTTTCTTTAGACTGATTCTACTTTTTTCTCAGTTTATATGTGCAGACATTGTTTAAATAATGTAGATCCCACTATTAATAAGTTTCTTTTGAAATATTGTTTGCAGAATATGACGATAAAACCTATGGGCTTGACTGACTATGATGGCATAAATTTATAATCCCAGGATTTGGAGGTGAAGGCAGGAGTATCAGGAGTTCAAAATCATCCTAGCCTCCATGGTGAGTTTGACTCCAACCTGAGCTAAATTATATATTATTTAATTATATATTGTATATAGTCAACCCCCACTATGATCAGAACTAACTACCTGTCTTTCATAAACCATAAATCTTGAGGTACATTCAATTACAAAATTCACCATTACACACTAAGCTATTTTGTTAGTTAATTTAAATATATTTTTATTTATATTTGAGTTTTTATAGATATAAATAATGTTTTATAATCATAATCATCATTTCATCTTCTTTTACAGCTTTCTCACAACATAAAAAGATTTTAGAATGTTTTCATTTAATTTATTTACTCTAATTTCAGATTAGAAAAAGTAAAATAGAAAAAGAGACTCTAGAATATCAGTGACATAGATTAACTTCATACTGACACACTTCTAAACTGTGCATTTTTTTGTCAAGATAATGAAGAAATTATGGAAACTTGGTCTCATCCAAATAAGAAATTCTATTCATATTTAGATTTATTTTCACTATTGTCTTCTTGTGTCAAATAATTTATTGTAGGCTATAGCTTTTGTTTATGTCAGTTATCTTCTGCATTATATAAAATAATGACCCTTTTGATCATAAATCACGATTAGAGTATAATCTCTGGTATGAATATTTAAACAAAAAAATTGGGACCTGCTTTACTGTAAAAAATAATGGCATCATTTATTTTGTGTAAATGAACATCCCAGGTAGAGCATAAAAAGATTTACTTAAGGTTTAATTTAACTTTGGGTCTTGTTTATCTTGGAGTGTCCAAAATATTTTGGCTTTCTTTATCCAAGGAGGCTATCTGAAACAGAGCTCACTGTGAGTAGGTTTGAAAGCCTTAATATGTTGATGAGACTTTATAGGTTTAGCTTCTCTGATAAGACTGGGATGATGAAGCCTCACAGAAATCTTCAAATTCCATCAGATCTTAAAATCTTTCTGTCCTCTAGGCCTGCTCTACTAGAGAGAAATCATGCTGGGTACCACAATCAAGTCAGTTATTTAGGGATCTTGGAGGAGACCCTACAACCACCATTTTACTAACTGCATTCTTAATATTTGATCTTATACCCATAGATAAGTACAGGTCTCATCCCTCATCAAAGGAGTGTTTCCTTGAAACAGATGAAGATATGAACAGAAAACTATAGATACCTTGTGAAGCTGACATTATCTGGGAAAAAAAAATTCAAGAGCCAGAATATTTACTTAGTTCATGGAAGCTGACTGTGGCTAATGCAGCTGACATTAAAAAGTAATCATTTACTGGCAATTACCATAAGTAACATTTTGATATTTTCAATTTAATCTCATAAACCCTGGAGAAGGGCAGGTAAGCTGTTTATTGACATGTTTTATACCAAGCTCATATAAATTCTAAATCATTTATCTCAGAGAATTATGTTTCTTGATAAGATTCTATTGTAGAAACAATTAGCAAATAATTGAGTATCAAGAGTCTAAATTACACTCAACAAAAAGTTCTATCCTTCAGCTATGTGTAGCTACTAGTTCTCACATGAAATTGATTGATGGTTAGAAGCTTCTGACTCTTAATAATTTTCTCTTTTGCCTTTGTCAAAATACCTCATTAACACAGGTGGAAGCAACTATTTTGAGGTACTCCTGAGAAAATAAATGCTCATATTCAATCACAGATCTTTTGTGGAGATCCCATATGTTCAAGTCAGTGTCTCCAAAATCTACAGGTTTATCATCCTTTGCTTGTTTGGTCTCAACCTCTTTAGTTCTAATTATAAATATAACAAAATAGAATCAATAACTTTTGCCTCATACTATTGATTAGGAAGTAAAATCTTAAGCAGTAGTTATTTTTGTTAGTTTGTTTTTGTTATTGTTTTCATACTAATATCATTTAGTTGTCATGACACAAAATAGTTTAAAATATTCTTCTCACATTTTAAAATGTTCAGTTAAATGTAAAGTTTCAACACATTCAGCTGATGCATCATGAATAGTACTATACTTTTCTCAAAGAATTCTCTGTCCCAGGATGAATAGATTAATTCATTTGATGCTCCAATTTGTTTTGCACACTTAAGCTTATCATGTAGCCAGAATTTTCAATTGTCCCTAAAGTACATTTTTCCTCTTTATTGATATCTTAGATAAGACAGTGTAATAATCATCACAAACCACTAATAACACAGTTGGCAAACATGGCTAATAAGCCTGACCTTTTGTTAATATCAAGAAAATAATTTCAAATTGCCTTTTGTAGTTTCACTCCAAAAGCTCCCTATAGATCAATAAAAACTGGCCATACAAAGTAAAACTATTTCCTCATCTATAGCCCAAGGAAATGTTTAAATTACAATTACTCAAAAGGTAGCCATTCTAAACCTTTCAGATTTTTATCTCTAACATAGTTCTATATGTTATAAATGACACTGTTCTAAAATTTCTAATATTATGTTCTCAGGTGCGATAAAAGTCTTCTTTCTCATTACTGCAGTTTTATGAACATATTTTTTCATTTACCATCGTTTTGAGAATCATGCAAAACCAGAGCTTTGTCACTGAGTTCATACTCCTGGGGCTTTCTCAAAACCCAAAAGTTGAGAAAATACTCTTTGTTGTATTTTTGTTGGTCTATATTGCAACACTTGGGGGTAACATGGTAATTGTGGTGACCATCATCTTTAGCCCTGCCCTGCTGGGCTGCCCCATGTACTTCTTCTTGGCATTCCTGTCCTTACTGGATGCATGCACTTCTACTACTGTCACACCCAAGATGATTGTGGACTTCTTCTATGACAGAAAGACCATTTCCTTCAAATGTTGCATGACACAACTGTTTACTAGCCACTTCTTTGCAGGAGTGGAGGTGATTGTCCTGACAGCCATGGCCTATGACCGCTATGTGGCCATTTGCAAGCCCCTTCACTACTCTTCCATCATGACCCGGAGGCTCTGTAGCACTCTTATAGGAGTGGCCTGGACAGGAGGATTCTTACATTCTATCACACAAGTTATCTTCACTTTGCAGCTGCCCTTCTGTGGACCCAATTTTATTGATCATTTCATATGTGACTTATTCCCATTACTGCAGCTTGCCTGCACTGACACACACATTTTTGTCATTTTGGTGTTTGCTAACAGTGGGTCTTTTTGCATCATTATCTTCTCCTTGTTGATTGTCTCCTATGGTGTCATCCTCTTCTCCCTAAGGGGTCACAGCTCTGAAGGACGAAGTAAAGCTCTCTCCACTTGTGGGTCCCACATTACTGTTGTGATTTTGTTCTTTGTCCCATGTTTATTAATATATGCACGGCCTTCATCTGCCTTTTCCTTTGAGAAAAACACACTTATATTTGCCTCTGTTCTGACACCATTGCTTAATCCAATGGTTTACACTTTCAGGAATAAGGAAATGAAAAATTCCTTTAGGAAAATGTGTAGGAGATTGACAGTGGCTTCTGATAAATATTAAAATATTACATGCTCCCTGATGGTGAGATGGTTCAGTGGGGAAGAGAATTTTCTGTATAAACATGAGACCCTGAATCCCAGCACCCATGTCAGAATCCAGTTGCATCAGGGAAGTTTAGATCTGGTCTAGTAAAAATAGAATAAGCAGATTTGAAAGGCTCAAACTGTTCATCTAGTACAGAATCAGTGTGTTCAAAATTAAATGGTGACTTGTCTCAATAAAATTGGTATAGGGCTACAGACTGATACAGTCCCTCTATTGTCTCTATATTCGTGTGCAGAGACATAAAATTTTCCACCTCACATATGTACACAGAGACACAAACAAAAAAACACACCTAGAAAACAATGTAACCAATGAAGAAGTAACTATTTACTTAGGTAATCACTATATGATTTAGTCATGATTTAATATAGAGTAGGGAGTAATATTATTCAATAGTGAGTGTATCAATTTACTAATAAATATTCTCACATGAAAATTAATGGTTGTATAATTTTATGCTTACATAAATCCAATGACATATTGGGAGAATCTCAAATATTAGAATACTGGACATTAACCCTATGCTTTATTTTAAAAAATGGATGAAGGGGTGGAAGAGATGGCTCAGAACTTAAGAACACGTGCTGCCTGCTCTTCTATAGGACCTGGATTCAATTCCCAGCACCCGCATGGTGGCTCACAACTGTCTGGAATTCAGTTTCAGGGCATCTAACATTATCTTCTGGCATCTACAGACTGCAATCACCCTTATGGCTCACCTAGGTAAAACAACCATGTATATTTACATGGTTGACAATTATAAATATGTATTTGACATTAGAAAACTACTGAAATAACTTTAAGAAAAAATTTTTAATGAACAATGTAAGATATTAAAACCTACAAATACAGAGGGAGGATGACAAACAGAACCCAAATGTTGTTTATACCTGTAGTGGCATTTCAATCTTTTGCCTGCATTATGTATAAATAAAGACTGCCTGAAGATCTGAGGATAAAAGAGTCCCACTAGTCAACTTTATAGACCAGATTATGGCAACACACACCTTTAATCCCAGCAGCCACAATGACAAGTATCTCTAATCTCAATAGCAATAATATCAGACACCTTTAATCTCAGTAGCCACACTAGTTGCCATAGAAACTGGGCAGTGCATGCCTTTAATCCCAGCCCTAGAGAGAAATATATTATGGAGGAAGGCAGCTCTCAGACTTAGCCTCATTCTGAGATTCTGGGTATCCAGATCGCCATTTCAGACTGAGGTTGAGGTACGAGTCAATGAATGGCTGTTTTGCTTTTCAGGTCTTCAGGCTAAATCCCAATTTCTGACCCTGAAATTTTATTAATCATGCTTCATGTACCTGTATCATTCGACTTTACTTTTAATGTGTCCATTCACATTTGGGAGAAAGTTGAAGTTAGTTCTTGAATTTATTGACAAAAAAATTACTAAATGAGCCAGAACCTCTTTTTAGTGTGATGACTACCTCAGTCTGGTGAGCCCTGTGACCCAGTTCCAAAGAATAATACTCATAAGCACGTACTATTCCTTCATAACCAGTCAGAGGTGTTGGAAATCACTTTGCTGGCAGGAGCAGGGCCAAGATGTTCATGTCACCTACTCTTTACAGAGGGGTTAAATCAAGAGGAAACAGATTTTTTTTAAAAAAAAATTATTCAAAGGGTAATCGATTTTCATGTATTTTGTGATTTTAGTATTCTTTGTGTATCTACACAGAAATAATTATGTTCTTATAATTATCAATAGAGGTCACTAAAATTAAAACATAATGTGTTTCACTTAATATTTGTATTGCTAAATTCAAAGTGCCAAGTAGAAGTGTAGGAAATTAAAGTTGTTCATTTTCCCTCTCATAACTAAGAGCATTAGCAGACTGGTTAATTTTATGTGAAAAAATAGTAAATACACTGTGTATATTTCTCTTTAATTTTGCATGCCAAGCAAATATATAAGACCCTGCAAAAGATATATGAAATTTTATGATTGTATGTATCACTTTCCCATTGGAAAGTGAATGAAGTATTAGAATTTTGGGTTAAAGCAGTATTTTGACAACCTGTGTAGAACACATTGAACCAATTATGTATCAAAAGCCTAGATGTGCTAAGGAGATTTGCCCACCTCTCTGTGTCTGTCATGTGTCTATTATGACTTCTTGAAGACTCTGCCTAACATACACTGGTTTCTGATGCTGAGTTGTTCATTTGCCCCAAAGATTTAATTTAAAAAAGTGGAGCTCTGTTCAAATCCAGACTAGTCTACAAGAGCTAGTTTCAGAACAGGTTCCAAAGCTACAAAGAAACTCTGTCTTGAAAACCAAAACAAAAAAAGAAAGATTGATTGCTTTCAAGGTAAACTGGGCCACAGAATGAAGCTTTTCACACACACACACACACACACACACACACACACACTACCTTTACGTATTCTCAAGATAAAAATACTTGGAAGAGGTGGACAACTGAAACCTTCTCAGTCGAGCATGTCAGTGGTATCCACTGTCTCTACTTCTATTCTGTGTCAGGCTTGAAGGCTTATATAAAGCAGTAAGGCAAGAGAAGAAAATAAAAAGAAGTACTGTGATGGATACTGTTGGTAATAAACTTGACATAATGGAATCACCTAGAAGATATATATATATGTATATATATGCATATATATATATTTATATATGTAATTATGTTGTTTATGTTAGCCTACGGCCATACCTATGAGTTTTAGCTTGATTAGTTTAGTTGAAGTGGGATGATCAACCTTAAAAATAAGAAGACTAGGTGGGGGGATAGCAGAATGGAGAGGCATGTGACAGAGAGACATGGAACTAGAAATTTGGCAGCATTGTCCCCTGTGTGGAAAAACGTATAGGGTGGTGGCATTATCCATAGGCTGCAAAGCAAAGGTTATACCCAGGGTCCTGGTAGGCACATAGGGCATGGTAGTATGTATCAGCTTAGAGCTTTTGCAGGTCCTGTCCCCAGATTAACTGTCCAACTGCACCATCATCCTAACAGTGGGAAACAACAAGATATCTGTGATGAATTGTCAAATTTTCTGGAATTAAGTCCTCAAAAGATTTCCATGGTCTGGAAAACCATGTTGATGTCCATGATCCATGTTCTTGTTGAAAATCACATTGCTGTACACTGTCATCCCCTTGAGGAGCAAAACTGGCCAGGCCTCTCCCCTGAGAACATTCAACCACTAGGTTTCACCCACAGAAAACCCTACTTCCCTAATGGATGAACCCAACCCCTGTCCTATAGAGTAAAAAGCTCAAGCTCACAATAGATAGCTCTGGACTTGAAACCCCACCAATCCTCACAATAGATAACTCCGGCCCCCAAAACATGCTTTATAAACAGCTTCTCTGCTCTATTCTCTGCTGCTTCTTGGCTGAGCAGAGGCATCCACCCTCCTGGGTCTTTCTCTTCTAATAAATCTCATGTGATAATTTTTGTGAAGTGTATCTTTGATGAATCCCTTGACTCCAACAGCCAGGATCCTTTACCCTACAGAGTTGTAACACTTGGGGGAAAATTTCCCAGCAGGAGCAGAGGTGTAACGCTTCCACTTGGGAAGCCTTACCTTCCATAGCTGTAAGATTTTGGGAAATCTTTCCCCTCAGACTCGTAACACATCTGTGATCAGTGCTACCACAAGAGACCATGCTGATGTCCAGTATCTCTGCTGCATGTTGATGGCCATGATCTGTGACTCGTGTTGTCACAGGATGCTATAGGGAGTGAGGCATCTTTCACTGTGGTATCAGTGACTTCAGACTTTGAACTGAGAATGAGAGACAATGAAAGCCTCATTGCCAACCACTCGCCCTCTCACTAAAGAAGAAAAGAGAGAAACAGTTCAGAATGAAGCTACTGAAAATCTCTTAAAAACTGTGATAAAGATGCTATAGTATAGCTTTTCACAACTAATGGCTTCTGGCTTCTGGTGGGATGATGAAAGACTCAATTTTCTTTAAGGAGCTGGCCACTGAGATTTTAACTGGGTTCCCATGAGTATATGGGCAACACAAATTAAAGTTGTTTATTATTGTTATTATTATTATTATTATCATTATTAATTATTAATGACTGCAAGAATGGAAGAATGGACCTGGGAGGAATAGGAAGTTAATGTTATTGGGTTGTATCAAATGGAATTCCAAAGTAATTAATAAAAACAGGAAAATTGATAAGATATTTATTTGTGTTTGGACATTGGCTAAATAAAAAGGATAAAACTAGTTGAGCACAGATATTAATGACTCTACTTTTTCCTGTTGAACATTTACCTCAAAATGTGTTGCTTTTATACTTTTTTATCATAATGCACTGTATCTTTAACTTACATGGAAAACTAAAACTGTAACTTCTAAAGTTGCTGTTGATAAGAATTTTGTTGCATAAAGAAGAAAGTTATCTAACACTGAAAATTGGTACAAGAAGTGGGGTTGATGCTCTGATAATAAAGACTACTTATATTTAGGCTTTAGAGTATTTTGTAGCTGCAACTAATAAGAATTTGTTCTGCTGGACTAGAAAATCTCTAGTGTGCAGGTCATGGAACTTACTAGGCCATTGTGTTGGAGATTTGGATGATATTTGTCTTAGTAAGGTTTCTATTGCTATGAAGAGAAAACAGGACCACAGCAACCCTTTCAAAGGAAAATATTTATTTGGGTCTGGTTTATAATTCAGAGGTTTATTTTATTATCATCATTGTGGAAAACATGGTAGCATGCATGATGCTAGAGATATAGCTGAGACTTCTGCATCTGGATCAGCAGACAGCAGGAAGAAAGAGTGAGACACTAGGCCTAACTTGAGGTCTGAAACCTCAAAGCCCACGACAAGAGAAATATTTCCTTCAATAAGGCCACGCATACTCCAATAAGGCCTTTCCTCCTTATAGTGTCATGCCCTTTGGGCCTATAGGGATAGTTTTTATTAAAACCATGACAATTGACTCTATGACCGCCATAGGATTTTAACTATATCATAATGCAAAATTCAATTTAGTCCTACTTCAAAAGTCCTCATAGTCTTTAACACTCTCAAACTTGTTTAAATGTTCAAAGTTCATTTCTCTTCTGAGGACTCATGGCAATCTCTTAACTATAACCCCTATAAAGCCAAAATGAAAAAACAGATCACATGTTTCCAACATATATAGCACACATATATTTTTTTCATTCCAAAGGAAGGAAAGATAATGTGATGAGGAAATACTGAACCAAAGTCAGACCAAAAAACAAAAACAAAACAAAACAAGACAAAAAAACACCTGGGAAATTTCAAACTCTGCATCTCCATGTCTGATGTCAAAGCATTCTTCAGATCTCCAGTTCCTTTCAGCTTTGTTGGCTAAAACACACTTCTTTCTCTTTAGCTGGTTCCACTCTATGTTAACAGTTCTTTACAACAGGTATCCTGCTGCCCTTGCATTTCCAAAATTTCAGGGTCTCCAATGAAATCCAGGCTTCACCTTCAAAGCTTCACACAATAGCCTCTGATGCATGAACATCACTGAGAGATGCCTGGCCTTGGTGGCTTTTTTTTTTTTAGCAGTGATGGGAGATTCTGTAACCCCTTACTTCTCTCCTTGTCTTTGGCTATGATCATGTGGCCAAAGGTACCAAGTCCTGCTGCTTTCTGGAACTGGAACATGGTTCTCTCATTCAATTACAGTTTCACCAACTTTCTGTTTTTGATGTTTTTTTTACTGCCTAAGTTTGACTGTTCTGAACTCACTTTGTAGACCAAACTTGTCTTGAATTCACAGAGATCTACCGGCTTCCCAAGTGTTGGGATTAAAGGTGTGTCCTCCATGTATTGTCATAAGCTTTTTACAATTATCTTTCATTTGTCTTTGTTTCTTCTCACAAATTGGAAGATTAGCTGAATTGGTCTTGCTCTGAGGTCATCTCTCCATTTATTCCACATAAACTTTTCTTTAATCTGATTACTCTTCCTTGTGCCTGGTTTTCCCTTAAACTGTACATTTTCTATTTTTCTTTGTTCAGCTTGCTCCTTTTCATTATAAATCTTCATTAGATTTACCACTAATAACCGTATGACAGAGTCTATACTAGACTCTTTTGCTATTTCCTCTGCTAATGCTATTAACACAAAACACTTTAATTTAGCCTCAGGCAGTCTTTTTTGACAAGGGCAGAAAGCAGTCACATTCTCCACCAAAGATCACAAGAATTATCTCTATGTCTTATACAAATAATCTTCTCTGAAAACTTTTGAACTGTTCAAATCATCCTCAGCACCACTGTCTTCTGTGTTCCTACTAGGACAGCCCATTAAACCTGACTTAAAATGTCCAATTGTTTTTTATGTCCAAAGTCTCAAATTGTTCCAGATTCCTCCAAACAGAAGCATGGCCAGGCTGATCAAAACAGTGCCACAGTCTCTGATACTAACTTCTGACTTTGTTAGGATTTCTGTTGCTGTGAAGTGATCCCATGGCCTTGGCAATTGTTATAAAGGAAAACATGTAATAAGGGCAGGCTTACAGTTCAAGGTTAAGAAGTCCATTACTATCATGGTAGGAAACAATGGCAGCCTGCAGTCCGACAGGCTCCAGAGAGGTAGCTGAGAGCTACATTTAGATCAACAGGAAGCAGGAAGTGAGTGAGCCCGTAATCCTGGCTTGAGCTTCTGACACACTTTCTCCAGCAAGGCCACACCTCCTAATAGTACCACTCTCTGTGGGCCTATGGGCACCATGTTTATTCAGACAGCAGAGGGCCAGCTCGGTAGGTCTCAGAGTGATTCAAAGTCTCTATCAGGGACTGGAATTGGGGCCATTTGAATAACTTTTTTTTTGGTCAAGTGTCTGGCTTCATTCTGCCTATATCATGAGTACTTTGGTGGAGTTGAGTTCACAAATATTGAGCCAATTTAGTTAACAGAGGAATTTTAGGCAGGAAGAACATTTAGGCTGTAGCACTTATTCATGTGTACAGTGAAAAGATAGAAGAAAGATGGAGCAATATATTTTAAAATATGTTTGTCAGGAAAGAAACAATTCAAGCTGAACACTCTTCATAGCCATTATGTGCTTGAAAAGAGAGTCCAATTGATAAAGACAAGCTTCCTCCTGACATTCACTAGAATCTGGAAATCCTCATCTATCAATATTTCAAATTTATAGAAAAGCAAACATATTTGAAGTTAGAAAGCCTCATCTAAAAGTTGCAAAAGTTCAATACTCCTGAAAAACTGCCAAGTAAAGTGATTCCCATGTACTAATATTCTCTCATTTAAAGGAGCTCATATTTCTGTGACACAAGGGTATAAACTTCTTCATTAAACTGACATGAGAGTTATGAAGCATAGTACAAAAAATGTGAGAATGGGGGAGTCGTGGAGTTTTGTTCCATTGTTTAATAAAGTTACTAAAGGATGGACATGTATGGAAGTCTGCAGATCCTACATATAGCTTCTGAAAGGCCATCAAGTAAACCCATAAAGATGAAACTTAAGTTACAGTGGAGACATCGGGATAATGATGATGCCAGATAATGGGACACAGACAGAAATAGTCTCCATCCTTTAGTGGCAGTAAGTCAGGAGAAGAGTTTACTTATTTTCTAGGCAGCAGAGCTGGAAGGTAGAGCTTTCCCATACCTTTACATCTCAAGTTATTCTAAGTCCCAGATGACAGATAATATGTAGCTGAAGGATTGGGAGTTTGACCTGATGGGTTTTGTTCTGGATATTATTTTAATATTGCTTATTAAACCTCCATTCCTTTCTGTTTGAATCGAATGCTTACTCTGTGAGATTTTATGTATAGGAAGTCAGTAAATTCTTTATAAATACATATGAGTTCACTTACAACTAAGAAATTCTTAAGAATATTCTTCCTTGGTGGCTAGATTTTACAGTTTCAGAACAGGTCATGCAGTTTGTTTTCGGAGAAAAATTTATGGTCTTAACCAGCTGTGGACATGACTGGAATGCTGACCCACAAGAAAAGATATGCCCACCAGCACAATGATAATATGAATGTTTAGAGGTTAGGTAGTAAGTTTCTGAATGGATTTGAGGTGTGTTCCACAAAGAAATTACATGACTGGTACTGTAAATTTGATCATAGGGCTATGAAAAGGAAAGTTACAAGCCCTACCAGAAAAAAAAACTTTTTGTTTTTCTAAAAGGACATTTTGTCAAATATATAAAATCTAGTGTACTTCTCAGACATTGATAGAATACCTTATTTTTATAGTAGGTAGGAGCTTAATACACTGGCTCAAATCTCTGACATTCTGAATTTAAGTCACTGTCAATTAAGCATCCCTGAATGGAACAGCTGTATTACTCCTTCTTACATCTAAGAAATGAATTGAAGGAAAGAGCTGAAAGAACATAAGAGCTGGGTGGGGTATGGAGATCAATGTTATTCAGTACTGTCTTCTGCATATGAGAAAAACATTGTAATTGTGAACAAGCACACCAGTGGCATAAGATCTGGCCTTTCAACATCCTTCATGATTGGTACTAACGAGTACCAGTCCTTTACTGAAGAGCTTTTAACAATAAAGTTCATTCAAAAAGAGGTATTTTTCTTTCAGGTAAGTAGCCAGAGGAAAGTGACTTGTTTCTACTACTTATTTTGAGAATTAATCTTGAGAGAAAGATTATAAACATTCAAGCAATTGCAAAAGTATGTAAACTCATGTCTTGGAAACTCCTGAGGCCATAAATTGTCCAAACCTTTGGGGAACTAAGAGTAAGTCTCACAGGTAGATGGCCTCTCAGTAAACCTACATTAAATTCCACTTTCAGTTATATAAAGATTTTGGCTCCTATATTTTTCTTTTATTCTTAACCACACTGAAGACAGTACAAGAGAATTTCTTTAACACATGATATTTTAATATCTTCTATCTTAACTGCCAGGATTTTTTCTCTTTTGAATGTAGAAGGAAGAATTGACATCATCGAATGAACTGATCTCTAGAAAAGAGGAGCAGCTTTCCTCAGATTTTCAACACAATTCACACATGGTGAGACTCATAAATCATATACTGGTCTTTAGTTTCAGAATGATTTAAGTCACAACGTGGATTGTTCTGATTAATAACCACCTACATTCTTTTAAGCATTAGGTTTCTGTCTCTGAGTTGTTTAGGAAAAACTAAGTTGAAGTTTTGAACTGCTTCAGTTTTAGCTGTCATGGCTTATAATTCTCTTAAAATGAGCTGAATTCCCCAAGACATGAAAAGAGATGCTCTGAGAATCCGTTAGGAAATATGCGAGAGGAAACAAAAAAGCCCTTTCCCAAACATTACAAAAGTAGTAAAATGAGTAAATTTGAGAGATTAAGGAGACACACCAGAACAACATGGAGAGAGAAAGAAGATCAGTAATCCAAAGAAAAGTTATTTCCTACAGATTGATGAATATTCATAGTTACATTTAATAAGATGTCACTGGAAGTCAATAATTTTAGATAAAATACAATAGATTTAAGCAAGTTTGATATACCTAGGTTTGAATTTGATTTTAATTTGCTATTTTCATTGCAATAATATTCATGTACTTATTTGAAGAGAATTTAAAACCAACTAGCTAGAAGAATAACCCCTCTGTTGATCACTGGTGGTTTTGAATGTCATACACAATTTAGATTAACAAAGAAATTCTTTTATCTTCAGATAAAGTAGTATTGCAATTATCTTTGCTGCTAAGATTAATGGAAAAAATAATGGGCAATATGAACAGTTGAGCACATAGAAACACACTACCCAAGATAACCTCTTAAGAAGCTCCCATTGTATCATAATAACCACTGTGAGGGACTCCTGATCAAGATGAGGAACAGATCGTGAATATTTAACTACATAACTATTAGGGGCAAGATCATCAAACATTCCAGAAGAAATAGAGAAAAGATAAATTGGTTCTTATGTGAAAATGTGGCTTTAAAAATCTAAGAGTGCATGAGATTGGATAGGATTGACTTGGTATTGTGGTCATTTATGAAAAAATAAAATAGTGCAAAGATATTAAAGTGAGATGTAATGCCATTAACATCTGAATTTGTGGCAAACTCACAACCTTACTTAGAACTTCAAGTCTTGTTTGGTGAACTTATAATTGATGTTTAACCTGAAATATTTTGAACATAGTCAAATCTTTTTGCGGTGGGTAAATTTTGAGACAGGGTATCATTATGTAGCTCTGGTTGTCCTGAAACTCACAATGTAGATTGGCTGTTTCAAACTCAGAGATCTGCCTTCTTAGTGCTTGGATCAAAGGCCTGGACCATTATGCCAGGCTAATTCTATCACTGTGTGTACATGCAGGCGTGTGTGTGTGTGTGTGTGTGTGTGTGTGTGTGTGTGTAGTCTCTTTTATAATGCTGCAGGTACAATGTCAATAAATGGGGATTTACTTTTCCTGTCTTTTTTCTCTCAACACATTAGAAAAATACATCATAATTGAAGTCTTCTCGGTATTAATGCTTAAGTAATAGAATCATGTGATTATAATTTGTAATAGTCTTCTTTACATAGCAAAATATTACTCATGTCTTACATCTTTGCTTAATAATTTGAACATCATCACATTCTAATGCAAAATTTCATTTAGTTTTAGAATGAAATCTGAAGATGGGATTAATACTGCAAGAAATTAAACAAGCTATGGTTTGGAGTTATTTTCTAGTAGATTTTTAAGTTTTTAACTATTACTCGAATAAACTATATCGTTTTAATTGATGCAGTTCTTCAAATGTTATTATGAAGCATTTTTATTAAAATTGATTTAATTTTATATCAGCATGTATGTAGGTGCTGCTTGAAACAATACTGGCATCACTATTTACAGCTTCTTTTATAGTCTGCATATCCTGGTAACAGTTACAGATTTGACTGGGTATAGTGGCACAAGAATGGAGGTGGTGGAGAGTAGATTGGAATTTTAAAGTTTCCCTGGGATAAATGGTGAGTGTCAGTTCAACCTGGACTATATCAGAACTGGTCAATTCTCTATGAAAATAAAGAACTATTTGCTTTTTCTTCATTGAACCAACCCTTATGTCTGGTAGTTTTATCTATATATAGTTCCTATATAAGTAAAGCTATTTTCTTGACTATTTTATAGTAAAAGTAGTACTAACTTTCTACTTAGTATTGGATTGGTCTCTCTCTCTCTCTCTGTGTGTGTGTGTGTGTGTGTGTGTGTGTGTGTATGTATGTATGTTTGTATCTGTGTTGAAAAGGGAATAAACAAATATATATCATATAGAACCAACATTTTACTCTTATTCTCAGCACCTTGTACTTATTATAGTTTTAGATTAACACTAATAATAATAGAATACTCCAAGAAATCAGACATATGGATTCACTTGATGCTTTACTGTGCATCCATGTATGGAGATTATAAAGAAAACATGGATACATTTGCCTTATATCAATAACAATGCTTACTTACATTTAGCCTAAATTTCAACCTTTGCACTTTTTATGTTATAGAATGTAATTTAGACTACACCTCATGTTTGGGCCAATCATATTTTAAGTAATATAAAATCATTACCCCTGTGATCATAAACCACCATTACCCTGTACTCCCCACTGTGTATATAAAAACAAAAGCTTTAGAAGCTGTTATAATGGAGATATGACAGTGCCTATTTGTTTGGTACTAATGAGTATTTAGTAGAGTGTAAAAGATAAAGCTAAGATTTACCTAGTTTTATAGCAAACATTAGGTCTTATTTTTCTTGGAACTTCCCTCTCACTTTGATTTTTTTTTT
>JAQHUG010000583.1:426332-445349 GCA_028555095.1 Dicrostonyx torquatus | reverse complement strand
TACTCAATTACTATTATTTCCTTTTTCAGGTCTTCGATGGGGTTGAAAATTAGATAGTCATAGTTACCCTTCTCTTATGATCTAGCCAAGCCATTTCCAATACAAAACTTAGACTCTTAGGATAGATGTTTATTAAAACATATAACATATGTCCCTTGCTTAATATTATTTATGCTGGTTGTAATTCTAATCTTATACTTGATATCTATTCCTAATATATGTAGTTTTTTTTAATCAGGTTTGGAACACTCTTATTTAAACAAAATGGGAGGTGCTGTTCTGCACCTTCAGCCAGGAGCCTTTAAGATACCAGCCCATTTGGGCATGGTCTCTTATACTATAAATGCAGCTGTAAAGCATGTACTTATTCTCTTGCTTCTGGCTCTTGCTTTCAGCTGCTAGACTCTATTCCTGTTCTCTGTGCACAGATTTGTAACCTAGAACAGTAATCTGTAAGTCTTCCCTTTATTATACGCAGTTCTGCACTAGTGTCAGATTATTTTGTATCTTTCACCATCAGGTTAAGGAATATATGACTAAAATAGCAGTAAACCTATGGATTTTTGATCTGTTACAGGAATGGAATACCCAGATTAACATTCCTCTATTCTCATTCTGTAGTATCAGAAATGGACCATAAATCAACTCATGCTTCTAGGAAGGGTATTATAAGGTACTATAAAAAGCAGTCACCTGTTGTGTGACAGAAAAAAGATAATAATTCAGGGATTAAGGTTATCAAGACTCTGCTTTCAATAATTCTAATTATCCCCATACCTCTTTTTGTCTCTATGGTACCTTTCTTTGAATACACGTCTACAAAAATTCAAACTTTCCATTTTGATATAAGTGATGCTTAAGTTTTCCACAGTGAGCAATGAATGTTTCCACAGTAATCTCTAAAGTCTCCAGGAAAGAGATCAGTCTCCACAATAACTATTTCACCTGATTTGTATGATTTCATTCAGCTGATAGAACCACTTAAATATCGACTTTGGACTACAAAATGCTCAAATAAATTTCAAGGTGGCCATCTGAGGTGATCCAGCTTAACAGACAAGTCTAGTCAGGATTTTAGACAAGCGCTGTCCATTCCCATTATTCTTAGAATGGTCAAAAAATGATACAGCAACCTCTCCAAGGACTTGACAATTAACTCAAATTTTCTTTTCAGAATCTCCTAAAGATACCAGCACCCTCAGATATCAGAAAGTAAATTTAAGAATATAATGGCTCCATGCCCAAAAGTTCGGGTGGGTGGTACTTGGTTGTTCAATGGATTATGGATATTTGACTTTGTTTATGGGGTTAGTTACAAGTTATTATTGATAGTGGTTGAAAAAAAGCTAAACAAAGAAAATAGATTTAAAGATTTTGTTTTGAAAAGAAAATAGAGGAATATAGATATTTTAGGAGATTATTGAATCTACTTATAAATATTTAGTAGATTATTGAATCTACTTTTAAAAAACAGCATATATACAGAAGGATATACCACATCAAATATTTTATTATCATTTAATCACGTGTATGTACATATATAATATTTTGATTAAAAGAAAAATTTAGTTTCCTCAAAGCAATAAGTGTTTTCCTAATAGACTAAATAAAAATTTTCTTATGAAGAGGGAATTTTGTAGAATTAGTACACAGAGACACTGTATTCCATAAATTAGAAAATTGATACTTTACTTGAAACAAGTAGTGTACATAAACATTAGCAAGCAGACCTTAATGTATTTTCTAAAAATATACAGCATAGAATTAGATGGACATAAAAAGATTGTGAATCCTATTTTAGGCGTAAACATGCAGAGAACTATGTCTTGGAATCTCATGAGGACAAGCATTTTCTAATTCCTGAAGGGACTAAGAATCACACTTACAAATTTATGTCTCAGATAAACATTGATAAATTCTGGATACAGTGAAGGAGGGATTTTGATTACTGAATTCGTGTTTTGCTCATCAACCATAATGAACACAGCACTTGAGAAGCAGAGGTAATTTTCTCTACCCTTATTGACAGAGCTGTTCTTTTGCTCTCCTTTAGATGTGGAAGAAATCCATGGAAGAAACCAGCAGGAAATGTTTATTAAGATTGATGGACCCCATACCATAAAGAATAGGACACATATATCTTTAGAGTATTTCCAGAACTGAAACAAAGTGAGATTCATAAGGTCCACTTTTGTATTTTCAGAAGTAAGTCCAACTTGTGATACTACTTTAAAAATGGATATTGTTGATAGGTTACAGTTTAATACAACCATGGGATTTTCACACCTTACCTATCTGTTCTAGAGAGAGTGACCTAAATTATGATTCTTAGACTCCTTAAATTCATCAAGATGTGACCAAAGTCAATGGTGTCAGCAGCAAAACAACAATGCAGGAGGAGCCAAGAGAATACTTCACCTTAGAGATTGCACAAAGGCCTGCAGTGCTTCAATACTGCTTTCTGGAGGACAAACTACTTCCTTCTCTCTTTGCTTCCTTCCTTTCTTGGTCCCTTTTTATATTCCCTTCTTGCCTTCAATCATCCCTCTAATACTTGTTTACTTTTTAAAAACATGATACTTATGTGCTAGCACATAAAACATGTGATGTAAAGTTTGAAATATAGTATGCTCTGTGTTTTTTTAATATTTTAAAACTAAGAACGTAGTGAATAGAAGTCTGCTCTATCTCATATTTTTATTGAGGTCAAATATAAAATGCTCTTTCTTCCAAAATTCACACTAACAACACTATAAGGCATCACAATTAATGTTATAAATTGAGATTATGTCCATCTAAGTTTTAATAAGCATAAGGTTTCTACCTAAGAATATTCCAGAAAACTTAAGTGCTTGAAGCTCTCATCTTCATCAGTGCGGGTAATCCTGGCTTGGCCTGTCTTTTAAGATGAGCAGAATCACCAAGACTTCCAAAAACTTTCAGAAACCCACTATTAAGGGTATGAAGGGAACACAGAAAATTCCATTACCCTACAACCAGAAATAAAAGAAAAAAAGTAAAAGTGGAGACATTTAGAGAATTCAGCATAGCAACAGTGAGGATAAAAAGAAATAATTAAAATTCTGAAAATCATGTATTTCACAGAGTCATTGAAAGGAATTTGCTTAGCTACAAACATAAGAGATAAATCCTTCATTGGCACATAATAATCTTAGACAAATAATATAATGTTGTATAACTTAAAGTGAAGCAATTTCAAATAGGGTTTTAATTTATTCAGATTAAATTAATCTATTAAATGTCAGTATTTGTTCATTTGAAATGTATTTTAAATTAAATACTTAACAATAACCATTCTGTTTACACATTTGATACTTTGAGGGTTCTTATATTTTATAGTTAACAAATAATGTTTTTATCTGTAGATACATTGCTATAATTTTCTGACAAATTGAATAGATAGCAAGCAGTAGGCTCTGTGGATGGTAGAGCTGGGAAGAACCCTTTCCAACATCAATATTAAGAACATGGCTCAGTAACATTTATTGCCTTGAGGGTCCCTTCCAAAGTCAGGAATAGGTATAGAATTTTCAAATACATGATTGTTTGAAAAATGAATGTCATGGAATATTTCTGGAGAGATTCAGTAAATGTGTATTAGTTCACACTTGATAATATGAACATGAAATAAAAAACATTAGAATGGAAAATAAGTTGAACAAATGAATGACCCTTCACAGAAAGCTCATATTGAAAAACTCCATGTTGCCACTGTATTAGCCCATACTTCCACTTTTCTCAGTGTGGCAGACAGTTTGTAAAGTTTACAATCCTCTGTCATAATTAAAGAAAATTGTTTTTGTACTCTAGTTTGTGTTTAATTTAAGTATTTTTTAATAACAAAGTATTTGTGACAAATGAAGTACATCATATTTCCTGTTCCAGTCTAGATTCTATATTATATACTTAAGTCTTAAAAAAAAGGACATTGTTTTGCCTGATTTTATCAATTAAAAGACTATTTAAAATGCTTTATCTTTCATATTTTAGTCTTTTATACTAGCAAGAAATAGCAATTCATTAGGTTATTTTTATAATATATTTCTTATGAATGGTTTCCATATTCCTTACTTTTAAGTATTTTTGTAGTTTTGTATTTCAGGAAAGTATAGTGTTTTATTGTAAAATCTCCTCATCTTATTTTATTTACAAAATACTATTTGAGAACTGGAATACAGTTTCTGAATTATAGGTAGGAATGCTGAATAATTTCTAATATGTTCTCTAAATGTTTTGAATGTGTGAATCCATTTCATTTTAATTGTGATACTTTAAAAATATAATTATAAGATAACATTTTTCTTTTTACTGGTTCAATATTTCATTCTGTTGTGGCTATGTAAGCATTGCTTCTAATAGTATTGATATTAATAGTCACAAGTTATTTTTGAATTTTGATTTATAGGATATGATTTAAAATGATGAGATTGACTGGGTATGGTGGTACACGAGTGTAACACTATAACTCTGAAATAAAGATGATTTATCATGTGTACAACCTAAGTTCAAACAACCTCATTAAACCCAGATATTTCCAAGAAGATAAAATATCTGGTAGTCTGTTCAATCACGTAACTATTTACATATAAGCTGTTTTGTTAACTTTTTAATAAGTTTATTTTTATTATTTGAGAACATCATTGTATTTAATTTTTTAATCCATAAGTTTGCAATTCCTTGTATATTCCCCCATAGCTGAGTAAAAGCAACATTTAGATTCCACTTAACATTGTATTTACTTTCATTTTAGATGAACACAAGTGTTTGAACAGAAGGTTTCAGGTGACTACTTGCTGAGTTTCAGTTGACATTGCCACAGTGCTTTAATAAGACTTTACTTGGCAAGATTATGAAATATATAATGATATATTAGGCTTAGCAAAAAGAAATTTTTATGTATTTAGCTGAATTATCATTTATTAGTCAATAATTTTATAGAAATAGATATATCTTCTGCTTAGGCTTATGTTCTATATGACATAAAACACAATTTGTGACCATGAACCATAGTAACTACACTGTACTACCCATTATTGACTTTGTAACAAAAAAATTAGAAAATTGCTTTCTGGAGAATGACAGTGTCAGTTCAATTGGAACTGGGCCTCTTTTGTTGGCATAAAAGATTTAGCTAACCTTTTCTTAATTTTTAAGTTAACACTGGTCTTTGTTTTTTTTGAGAAGCTTCTGTTCAGGTTTGTTGGCATTTTTGTTTTATTGTTTTGTTTGTTTGTTTGCCTTTTGTAGAAATGTCTGTTGAAATGAGTATCTATGAGTGAGGAAAAAAACTTAACATTTTGCCAGTGATTAAGAACTAATGATCATGCTATGCATTCACACAATTATACCCTACCATAACTTATAAAATCGAGTATTTTACTTGGCAAATAAATATGAAGAATAACACTAAACACCTGTATATAGCATATATGAAACAAACATTTTTATATCTATGTATGTGTATTAATACATATAGTCACACCAAAAAATATATTAAGTAAAATGTTTCTGTTATATGCAGGAGAAGATAAAAATACATTCTGAGATGTAAATTCTTGGGGAAATTGCATTCAAGAGATGGAATAATTGTCTAAAACATCCATTGAAGGAGGGTTTACAAGTGAGTGGTTTACTCTTAGCATTAAAGGCCAATTTCATGAGTAATATTTATCATTGTCAAGTTTGATTATCCTTATAGTCATTAGAGATGAATAAATAATTTGTTTATGAACATATTTTATACTAAATTTTTATGAAATTCAAACCATGTTTTTGTTTAATAGTATTTTTATAATATAAATATAATTTAATTATATTTTTCTTAACAAGTCAAGTTAAATTAATTAAATCTCAGGGCTCTAAAGAATTCCATGATTAATTTCTTCTTTACTGCTATGTACTTTTCTTTTTAAAAATTATTTTATTACTTTAAAAATACCAATCCATATTCTCACTTTTTCTCCTCCTCCCACTCCCCTCCCACTCTTTCCACACACTCTCCCCCACCCCCTCCAATCTTAAGAGAGGACAAGAAACCCTGCCCTGTGGAAAGTCCAAGGCCCTCCCCACTATATCCAGGTTGAGCAAGGTATACAACCAAAGAGAATAGGATCCTAAAAAAGTCAGTACATGTAGTAGAGTATGAGCAATGAAGTCAAGACGATGAGGGGTTCACACACTGACACAGTTTGCCGGAGATAATGGAAGCTCACCAACTCCAACTAGACTGGGAGTGAACGAGCATGGGATCAAACTAGTCCTGAATGTGGCTGACAGTTGGGGCAGACGGAGGGGCCAATGACAATGGCACTGGGATTTGTCTCTACAAAAATGCACTTTTCATACAGGTGATTGGTTCATCATTTTTTAATTCTCAATCCTCTACCTTGTTGCTTTTATTAAAATGCCTAAATCATACTTGGACAATGGAAAGAGGTGCAGTACAAAGACGACTGTGTCTAACTAAAATTCTTATCTAAAAAAAAATCTCACTTTTTATGTTGTCAGTCCTTAGGAGTGGTCGCGAAGGGTTAGACCTAGAATTTTAGAAATTCTTAATTTAAACATCGTGATTTTTTTTAACTTAAATTTGAGTTAAAAGTTTTGCATTTAAAGTTACATATTTGACTAAGAGTTTGAGTTCTTCCCAGTCTCATTTTCAACTCCATTTAGTCATTATACCAATAGAATAACTTTTATAAGCTGAGAACACACTGTAAATTGATGAATTAAAATGAAATTTCAACAAGTTCTACATGAACATTATGTTCATGGGAGTTAATCTTGTACAAACCTTTTTGTGTTATGAGGAACTGATTACTTTATATGAATTCCAATATATGTCATGCATTAAAACAAAGCTTAAAAGATTATCATTGCTTTAAAAGAACATTTTATTTTTTTTCTTCTATTGGTAGATGGAGCTTCCATTGATAACTGCAGATGACTCAGCACTACCTTGTTCAATGCAGATGGCAAACATGTTGAATAAAATTTAGTCTTTGGTTTATTTTTAAGGTATGGTTTCCAATGATTTTCAATGTTTTACTACAAAAATATTTAGAGATTTACACAAGCTGAATATTAAAATATGGATTTATATAATGCAGATATTTTAATAGAAAATATTAAAACTTGTGACTATTTAATGTATTCAATTATTTTCACATCAATTCAATGAATATCTACCAATATTTTCAAAAATATCTTTCCACTACTAAGTTCTAAACAGTAATAAAATCAATTAAGATAATTATACATAGAGATATATCATATTGTTGACACTTTAGTTTAAATTTGTAAGATAAATTTTATTTTTTCAGATTTCATCTACTTTTCTTTACAAGTTCTCTAGATAATTATGCATAACCAGAGCTTTGTCAATGAGTTTGTACTCTTGGGGCTTTCACAGAACCCTCTAATTGAGAAAATATCATTTGTTATCATTTTATTGGTTTATATTTCAACTGTTGTGGGTAACATGATAATTGTGGTGACCATTGTCTACAGTCCTGCACTGCTGGCATCCCCTATGTACTTCTTCTTGTCATTCCTGTCATTCCTGGATGCATGTGTCTCTTCTGTTGTCACACCAAAGATGATTGCAGACTTGGTTCATGAGAGAAAAACCATCTCTTTTGGATGTTGCATGACACAGGTCTTTGCTGTGCACCTTTTTGCTGCAGTGGAAGTCACCATTCTGGCAGCCATGGCCTACGACCGCTATGTGGCCATTTGCAAGCCATTGCACTACTCTTTAATCATGAGCAGGAGACTCTGTTTTACTCTAGTGGGGGTGGCCTGGGTGGGAGGATTCTTACATTCTACCATACAAATTATCTTCACTTTGCAATTGCCCTTCTGTGGACCCAATGTCATTGATCATTTCATATGTGACTTGTTCCCATTGCTGAAGCTTGCTTGCACTGACACACACATTTTTGTTATTTTGGTGTTTGCCAACAGTGGGTCTTTCTGCATCATTATATTCTGTTTTTTGCTTGTTTCTTATGGTGTCATTTTGTTCTCCTTGAGAGCACACAGCTCTGAAGGACGACGTAAGGCTCTGTCCACTTGTGGATCCCATGTTACTGTTGTAGCTTTTTACTTTATTCCTTGCATATTAATATATGCCCGACCTACATCTCCATTCCCCTTTGAGAAAAATGTGTTTGTCTTTACAGATGTCCTTACACCATTGCTCAATCCTATGGTGTACACTTTCAGGAATAAGGAAATGATAAATGCCATTAGGAAAATGTGGAAGATGCTTACAGTGGTTTCTGATAAATAATAAAACATTGTCCTTAAAAGACATCCACTGAGTGAATAAATATACTTTCTGTGTCATAATAAGGACCCTTGTTAGATTCCTTATTACTCATGTCCAAAAATGTATAGTAGATCACCTTATAACAATTGTTGTGGGAACCAGAACAAGAAAGTCCCCAAGGATGATTTAGGCGACTAACTTCTAAATAACACAGCTAGTTCAATACTCAGTCACAGTAATAGAAAAGGATCTTCAACACCTCCTGAAAGGCTTTGAAGGCTTGTACTTTGATACCTGCATATTTTACATTTTTCACATATATGCATACAGTAAACATATACAATCAAATCAAGTAATTATACTTAACAAGCATAATGTAAAATCCATACACAAAATCCACACCCACTTGTGCAGGATGTTCATGATTACAGTCAGATTAAAAATATGCAACGTGATTCTATAGTGAATGCATTAGTACTCTATATGAGAAATCCTTTTGGGAGATCACACTTCTGCTATGCATTGAATACTCAGATTGTTGTACACAACTTAAAGTCAGTTTCATAGACATTTTGAATTGGTATTCAGAAATAATTCTGTGAACCTTCAAAGTGAATTGTATAGTTTTCATATTGAATGTATTTTATTCACTTACCAATCACTAAAAACAGAAAAGTTCATGACAAAATTAGAATTAAAAAATTCAACACAAAAACAGTTATATACTTTTTCATAACTCATGAGTTGTATTGATTTGGAGTCTGATTAATTATGGAGTGGGATGTTTTAGGTTTTTGCAAATATTTTTACACAAAATAAAACGTTAAATAATTTAAAAAATTAAAGTCATTTGTACTCTATGGTCTTAAAAATTTAAGGATCCATGAAATGAAATTTAGATATTAGAATAACTATTGAAAATTGATCTTGAAATTGGGAGGACAACATGTGAAATATTCCAGGAGAATATAGATTGCTTAGTGATTTTGATATAATAAAAATTAAATACAGAGTGAAGAACATAATTAGAAACCTTATATTTTTTTTTCAAATTTAGTATGTGAAGATAGGATTTATTTTTTATATGACCTCTCACTACAGATTCCTCCCTGACTATGGAGAATCAACTGGCTTCAAACCTTTGGGGATCTACTTCACAATGCTTTTGGAGTGCAGGGATTGAACTTTTACACAAACATGACAATTGGAGATAGGGTCTCTCTTCTTGATTCCATTTTGATATTTACATTTCTCAGTAATTTTAACAGTCTCTGTTAATCTTCTTTCTTAAGACATTTAACAAAATGTTTTCAATTTGCTGTTCTATACTCTTTCTAATAGAAAAAAAATAGAAAGCTGAACACAGCAGGTTGAAAATGCCAAGAATGATAGTTATGGATGGCTTAAAATGATAGTCATGGATGCATAAATGTTACTATGTGATTCCTGACCATTAACTGGTAACTGTTATCTGATATGAGGTATAATTCATGTTGTTTATTTTGTATTTGGACAGAGCAATAAAATTAAAATAGAAGGGAAGTAATTATTGTGTTTTGAATTCATTTATTATAGAAGTGGTGTTTTTGAGAACTAGTATTCATATAATTTTTATTGCTGCTGTTACTGCTGTTGTTGCTTTTATGAGTCATTTAAGTTATGCATCTCTTGTAGTGTGTTAATAGAACAGGAGTATATGAAACATTGCATTGAAACTGTTTAATGTACTAAACTGTTTAGCACGTTCCATCTCTGAGAAGGGTCTAATGTGTAAGCACATGGTTTTGCTTAAATGTAACACAATGCTCTGTTCTCTCATATTAAACATGCTTTAATATCATATGTCAAATATGTTAAAAGAGAATTTATTTTTAACTCTCTAGAATCTTTTTTTCTGTTATAAAATTAAAACTTAAGCCTGGTGTACTGACTTGTGTCATCAGTTTGAACACCCAGAATGTGGAGTTTGAAAAAAAATGCCAGTACCAGACTAACATGTCATGTAGAGTGAGAGAGTTCTTACAAATCAAGAGAGCTATGGAACTTGAGAACAATGTACTAAAAGGGGAGGCGACTGACACATTCCCAGTAAATTCAAGAATAACACAAGACCGTCTACTCTCTATTCCTATTCAATACAATAATGTAACTAATAATTACTTTATGGTTAGTATGAACACTTAACTGGACATGATTTAGGACCATCACAT
This sequence comes from Dicrostonyx torquatus, assembly GCA_028555095.1. Taxonomy (NCBI): domain Eukaryota; kingdom Metazoa; phylum Chordata; class Mammalia; order Rodentia; family Cricetidae; genus Dicrostonyx; species Dicrostonyx torquatus. The sequence continues at coordinate 434,846 of JAQHUG010000583.1, read as the reverse complement.
TGCTAAGCCTCCATATATACATGTGAGAATTGTTAATAGGATAGCTTCTATGCATGCCTGTAAGGATTTATACATATTAGGTTTATTTCAATTTGCTTACATACAACAGTCACCTGAAAAGGTGATGGCACTGTTGAAAATTTATTTTATTCATTTTTAGATGATTACATATTTGTACACAATGTATTTTAATCATATCTAATTCATATCTTAGAAGCTCACATGGAGAAGGTAAAAACTTCTCTTTAATATTTTATGTAGTCTAATTTTGAATAATATCAGAAAACACTACAAAAGATTCTAGGATATCACTCCCTGAGTTTTATCTGGTACTTTCACACATTTTAACTATCTATGTATTTGTAAATACAGTGAAACATACAGTTATGCAATTGCCTTTTCTTAATAGCAATGTTTTAGGGAAGGCTGAGTTTCATCTATTATCTTTTATATGTTGCATGATTCAATTCAAGCTATAGCTTGTGCTTAAACCAATTATTTTCTAAATGGGAGTATCATGAACACTATGACTATTAATCATGATTACACTATCCCTTCTATTATGGATGTTTTGAGTATGTTTTAGAAATTGCTGTAGTGCAGTAATGATGGTGTCATTAGTTAAGAACTACTGTACATCTAAAATAAAACACAATAGAGAAACAAAGTTTAGTAAATATTTATGATTGGTGGTTTTGTTCCCCTGAAACCTTCTAACTAATTTGGTTTCCTTTTACTAAGAAAGTTACCTGGAATAAAAATGTCTGTGACTATATATGTGAGGAGTGCTAAATCACTGCACCATTGATTATTAACAATGTAAGAATGCATTGCCCATTGAAACTATCATATCTTACTGCAATCGATGAGATAAAACAATTTTCTTTGCAAATAAAAATTAATAATCTCATTCATAAGCTTTGAATACTCAAATGTAAGTATCAAAATTAAATTAACTTCTCAGCTCCATGTTATTTTATTTTTAATATTTAATTTCTCCTAATATGTTTATTATTTCATCATTAATTTTATGCATTTTTCATAAAAGATGTTATAATCAAAACCTAAGGGTTATAGGATTTTAGGATCATCAAGTAACCTGATCTATACCACAGGTAATGGTAAGGACCTGGATCTGAAGACAAATCTCAAATTTTTGGAACATTTTCCTTTTTATTTCGCAGTATCATCGTTGTAAGAAATGTTGAGTTATTTTTATGCATGTGTAGCATGCATTGTGGTTAGCTTATTCATTGCTCTTCTCCAACCTTACTGCTTTTTCACTGAGTGATAATGGGTAGATTAACTTATTTGTCATTTTTTATTATGGTTTGATCCAATCACTCATAGAATTTCATTTTATCCTCCCATTTCCTTGGCTTAGGTTGTGAGTAGAGTCAGAGTTCATATTACAGATGCTAGTAGATGTAAGTAGTGTTTGAGAAAGGGCTTCTATGGGCAAAGCATCTGGTTCTTCAAGTTAAAAATTTTCCCATATTATGTTAAGAAAATATGTTCATGAGTGACATTTTAACATTTTCAATTTTACCCTGACCCTTGAATTTGAGCATGTAAGCTATGTATGAATGTTTTATAGTAAATTTAAATAAATTTTAGAGCATGTCTTACAGAATAATATTTTCTTAGATAAGTTAACAATGTATAAGTAAGTGCCAATTAATTACTCCTCAAGAGACTAAATTATATTCAACATGTTGATTCTCTTGAGCTGTATGTCACCACTGATTTTTGTATGTATGTGAGTGGTACATCGCAATCTGAATCAGCATTTACTCCCTTTGATTTATGACTATGCTTCATCTATACAAAGACAACATAAAAAAGATGATTTATTGCTTATAGCAAGGAGACTAGATAGAAAAACAGTGCAATAAAATTCTCACTACGAAAAAGACCTATTTAATTTACTGATTCCATGAAATTCAATTTTGGATGACAAAAATTTGTTGATTGAATATGATAGATGTGTACAATATATTTTTATCATTACTCAGATTTATAGGAACAGATTTTTGCCTCCATCTTCTTCTTGAGAATCTCATAAAACCAGATCTTTATCAATTAGTTTGAATTCCTGAGACTTTCTACAACCCAAAGATTCAGAAAGTTTTGTTTGTTGTGTTTTTGTTGGTTTATGTTAACAGGAGATGTCCTTCTGTATGTTACAAATGTGTGTTACCTTCATTGATTGATGAATAAAGATATCTTGGCCATTGGCCAGGCATAATATAGCTAGGCACGAATCCCATACAGAGGTACAGAGAGAAAAAGGAAAAGTCAGGGGGATGACATATAACCCTTGAAGGAGCCTTTTTAATTAGACAGAAAAGTGGAGATTATTTGGGATGTAGTTCTGTTTGCTGCGAATATGTGTTGCTTTAATAGTTGATGAATAAAGTGCTTTTTTTTTTGGTCAATGGCCAGACAAAGTATAGCTAGGTGGGAAATCCAAACAGAGATATAGAAAGAAAGAAGACAGAGTCAGGGATTATTAATAGTTCTGCTTTGCTGGGGTCCCCACATAATACTTATTGGTATCCCTGCCCATACTGAATGCTTGCATTTCTACACCAGAGACCATAGATTTGTTCTATGAGAGGAAGATCGTCTCCTTTGAATATTGCATGATACAGCTTTTTACTGTCCACTTCTTCACTGGTCTCGAGGTATTTTTCACTGCAGTTTTGGCCTTTGACTACTTCATAGCCATTTAAAAATCCCTTCTCACTGATATTCCTCATGACCAGGAGACTCTCTGGCATTTTGGTGAGGGTAGCCTGGGCAGGGGGATTCTTGTATTTTATTATACAAATTACTTTTGCTTAGCAGCTTAGCTTCTGCAGACCCAATATTTTGATCTGGCTCTGGCCAGCGGTGGCAACCCCTGCGCTCATTCGGGCATAGATTTCTCCCACAGCGGCCCAGATTGGCTGCTATCAGCTGACTTCAGGGTCCAGTGGTTTCCGTGTTCATGGAAGCTCAGGCAGTGTGGGCGGAGTGATGCAAGAGGCTTAGGCAGAAAAAGCTGAGGAATTTACCAGCCGCTGCCAGCAGTGGCAGCTAAGGAGCTTGCACCCTGCCCAGCTCTGCCACTGCCACCACGGACAACACACACTTTGTCCTGAACAGGAGGCACTGTCTCTGTCCTCTGACTGACTCATGGGGCTGTTGAACAGTCAAGGACTTCCACGGAGCACACAATCTGTGATTTATACTAAATAACTTCTTGATTTAAGCATATCTTTCAGCATTTAACCTAAAATCAGATTTAAACCAAGCATGTGGCTCCAAGTACACTGTGATACCTACTGGCAGATAACGGTTATTACACCATTTCAGATAACCAAGTTGGAACCCTCTTGTGCAGCCGGTACCCAAAACAGATCTTGTAGTAGCACTATCAGGACCATGATGTCATATCAAGCAGGTGGAGTTGTTGTGGGGCCCAATCTTCTTCCTGGAAACTTCAAATATTACTGCAGTAAAATTCATTGTTCATTGTGGAACACTTAAGCATTATTTATATGGACATACACAGACATATATATTCAATGAAAGGTATGACAAAAACAAAAATAGATATGAAGAAGAGTAAAGATTTTTTTCTAAATTCTTTTTTCTTTCTGTCCCATATCATGGCTGCTGACATGAGACAGAATCTCTGTGCTTTTCTCTTAGCAACAGGCTTGGAATTAGAGAGGGACCGAGCCAGTCAGTGTCCAACTCCAAAACTAGCTCTATATATTTAGAAATAAATATACATAGACACACACACACTACATATATATATATATATATATATATATTACTGTCAGTATTCAAACATCCGGGGTCCCTTGAATTTTTTAAAGATGAGTGTTTTCCTGCAAAGACAATAACAGAACCCTGCCCCCATCCTATATGTTTTTCTTACCATTGTGGATGAGCTCCTTTCTCATTTTCAAGAGGTTTCTCTTCTTCAAGCCAAATCCTTATTAATTTTGATGTTATCCATAATTTTTTTTATCATGTGGAAACAAAAGCAAAACCTCTTCCCCAACACAGCACATCTCCTGGATTCCATTGTGAGCTCAACACATCCTTGAAATAAACTGGTTGATTTAATTCAGAAGACAAGCAAACAAACAAACAAAAGCAGGACAGAAAGCAAACAAACAAAAATTTGTCAAGGACACCACACATACACAAAAAATCACAGAATAAAATAACCTGGGCTCCTAAGATCTCACAGAGAATGAACCTACAACCAGGAACCTGTATGGGACTGACATTGGCCTTCATGTATATGTTACAGTTGTTTAGCTTGTTCTTTTTGTGATATACATACCAGTAGGAACAGGATTGTCTCTTATGCTTCTACATACTTTTGGGACCCTACTCCTCACACTAGGTCACCCTGCCCAATTTTAATACATGGGGTTGTGCTTAGTCTTATTGCAACTTGATATGCCATGTTTTGTTGATACTCATAGGAAACCTGCCATTTCCTAAACAGAAACTGAGGAGGAGTGGATGGCACAGTAGGAACAGAGGGGGGATGGTGGAGGAGGGACTGGGAGGAGAGGAAAAAGGAAAAACTGTGGCTGAAATTAGAAGAAATAAATTTATAATAAAAGAATTCTCAAGATCATGTTTTTTCTTTTTTATTTAAATAATAATGTTTTAATTAGTTGAGAATTTCATGCAATATATTTAAATTATTTTTGCCATACCAATATCTCCCAGACCCTTCCCTAACCCCTAACCACACATCTTCACTTTCCATTAAGACAAAACCTAATAACGTCAAGTCTATTCTGTTTTTTTTTAAACATGGATACAGGATGTATTCATGAGAATGATTGACCTACCCAGAATTTCAAACTTAAAGAAAACTGACTTACTGTCTCTGAACAGCTTTTGAATACCAATATCTTCTGTGCTAGGATGTTCTCTACACACTACTGCCTCCATGCTGTAATTTTTTTGTCTGTTTTGATCATTTTTTCTTTTAGGCTGTCACAAATGATGAGATTTCTTATGTGCTCCTGTTCTGCTGTGTGTGGAAAACAATTTTTCTTATGTCCATCCATCATGTCTGGTTCTTACAATCTTCCTACTTGCTCTTCGTCTAAACTGAAGAAAAAAACCACAACATAAATTTGGATGGATGTGGAAGCACTGTAAATTTTGGAACAAATATAAAACGGCACAAAATTGTTTCTTGGAATCTCATTGGGTCAGAAATTTTATAAATCTTTGGAAAACACAGAATTAGTCTCACAGATTTATGGTGTCTCGGAGTAACCTCTTTAAATTTCAGATGCAAGAAGGGGGAATATTGGATCCTTCATCGTGTTTTGCTTAGCTACAATGATGAACATAATACCTGAGACACAGTCGTAATATCCTCTACCCTCACTGTCAGAGATGTTCTTTACTGCCATTGGATGTGGAAGAAAGTCCTGGAAACCAGCAGAGAATTTTGATCAAGACTGAATGAAAAGAGGTATCTTCAGATTTTTCAAGAAGTCATATTTGGTGAAGCCACGTAAGCATATTATGGATGAAGTTTTGTAAATGTTTTTTAATTGTTATAAATGACTTAACATTTGATATTGTTCCAGTGTATGGCGTTTAACAAAGTTTTGTCTCTTTTACCTCTCAAATATTGTTCTTGTTGGAGTTCTATAAGCTCTGGTATTCAGATTACTTATTTTAGTAGAAATTCGGTTGGCCAAAACTGGTGTTTCATTATTTTAATTAAATGTCATGTCAGGAGACCAGAAAATAGCATTTCATTAATAAAAAATTTTTCAAGTATCTACAGGATTCAAAGAACTGTTTTTACAATGCAAATTCTTTCCATCCATCTATACCTCTTAAAAAGTATTTTCCAATCATTTTTAAGCAATCCTTTCTTTCCAGGGTTAATGAAATTAAACATATTCTCAATCTCATATTAAAATAAGCAATTTAGAAATCCAGTACAAATTTATTTTTAATTATCCATCAGACAAAGCTTTTATTAACTAAACATGTGCTCATAATTTTTTTACTCATTTTACATACTAACCACGGTTCCTCTGACCTCCCCTCCTTGCCTGCACCTCCCTGCAACACAGTCACATACACTCCCAGAAAGGGTAATGCCTTACATGGTGGGTCAAAAAAAGCCTGGTAAACTCAGTTGAGGCAGGAACAACCCTTGCTCCCCATACACACATCAAGGCTGAGCAAGGCATCCCATCATTTAGATTTTGTTTCAAAATCCCAATTCATAAACTAGGGATAGATCCTGGTCCAACTACTAGAGGTCCCACAAATAGACCAGGCTAAAAAACTGTCACCCACATGCAGAGGGCCTGGTTTGGACCCATGCAGACTCCCTAGCTGTCTCTCTAGAATCTGAGAGCTCTCACATATGCTAATTTTTAAACTTATAACTCACCATTCTGAAGCTTGCACTGAAAGATAGAATGCTTTGAAATTGTGCAAATAATGCTGTTATAAGAATATGATAACTAGAAGCATCACTATACCGTATATAGCTATGGTAATTGACTATATGGTATTCCAGTTTCACAAATTAACACTAATAAATGCAACACAGAAGGAATATAAGACAACAAAGTTTGTCTCTACTCACAAAATGAAGACTAGATTTAATCATGTCTACTTATGTCTCTCGAAGCAACAGAATTCTTCCCTGAGACCTTAGGAAAACTAAGTGGGGGAAGCTCTAACTTTCTTAGAACAAGAATTCTGCCTTGTTTTTTTCTCTTAAAATAAGCACAATCACTAATAGACCAAGGGACTTTAGTCCATCAGGAAGGACATGAAAATAAAGAGAAAATCTCATTCCTTTACATTTCTTGCATAGTGGAGCAAAGTAAAGTTGAGATATTTAGGGACATCAAGAGTAAAATGGTGAACAACATCAACAAAAAAAATTAGCAACCTGAAGAGAATGTATTTTCCAAAAAATAAAGGAAATGTATCTGGTTAGCTACAAACAAAGGAAAAGAAGATTTTAGTAGTAAATCATAACATTACTTTAAAAAAAATAGGACAGACCTATGAAAGTTAATTTATGGGGCATTTTATGCAAAATTTTAATAAAATGTTTTCATCTGCAAGAACAATAACGACAAGAGTGGTACTGAATCAGCTACCTGAGCCTGAGAAAGAAAGCTCCACAGGAGCAAAGGACAGGGCTGAGCCAGCGACCTGGGCCAGAGCAGCCCTGACACAGCAAACTCCATAGGAACAGGTACAGGGGAGTAACTACTGAGTGAGTGAGCCAGAGCCAGAGACTGCTGAGGGTCCAGACATGAATCTGGGACCTATAAGGGAGTAGGCCTAAGCTAGAACCTCTGTGGGTCTGGGCGTGAGTCTAGAATCTTCAAAGAACTAGGCCTGAACCTGGACTCTGATGGTCTGGGCATGAATCTGGGACCTCTGAGGGAGTGGGTAGGAACCAGTGATCTCTGTGTATCCAGGCATGAGTCTGGGACCTCAGAGAATAGGCCTAGGCTAGGACTTCTGTGGGTCCAGGCCTGAGTCTGGGACATCAAAGGGAATAGCAAGGAACCAGAAATCTCTGTGGGTCTGAGCATGAGTCTGGGACCTCTGAGGGAGTAAGCTTGAGACAATGTCCTCTGTGGGTCTGGGCAACCTGAGCCTGGGAACTCTGAGGAAGTAGATCAGAGCCAGAGACCTTTGCAAGACCAACCCCAAGGCAGGGACCTATGCAGGAATGGATTCAGACCAGGGACATTTACAGAAATAGGTCTGAGCCAACAACCTAGGCTACAACAGGCCTGAGACAGCAAACTCCAAGGGAGTAGAGCAAAGCACAAGAATGCTGAGCTATCTCTAGGAACATGGAGTGAGCAATGGGTAACAAGAACCATGGCACTGACTGTACCATGAGGAACAACCATCTGAGCCTTGGATTCATTGACACCTAGAAGATTAATCAACAGAATCACAGACAGGTACAACCACATCTATCAGAGGAAAAGATGAGTAGAAAAGGTAAAAATAAACACAACACCACAAAGAACAACATGACACCAATAAAACCTAAAGGCCCCACAACAGCAAGACTTGAACAACCCAATATAGATGAAGCAGAAGAAAATGACCTAAAAAACAACTTCAGGAGAATGTTTGAAACTCTTAAAGGGGAAATGAGAAATTCCCTCAAAGAAATGACAAAAAATTGGAAGACACAAACAAATCCCTTAAAAAAGAAAAACAAGACAAAGCAATCAAACATATGAAAGACTTGAAAACTGAAATAAAGGCAATAAAGAAAACACAAGCCGAGGGAACTGTAGAAATAGAAATAATGAGTAAACAATCAGTAAACACAAATGCAAGCATGACCACCAAGAGATGGAAAAGAGACTCTTAAGCACTGAAGAAACAATAGAGGAAATAAACTAAGCAGTCAAAGAAAACATTAAATCTAACAAAATCTTAGCACAAAATATCCAGGAAATATGG
>JAQHUG010000583.1:407101-421960 GCA_028555095.1 Dicrostonyx torquatus | reverse complement strand
CAGAGATGCAGGGATTGTTCAACATAAGAAAATCTGTCAATGTAATCCACCATATCAACAAACTAAAAAAATCAAAACCACATTCTCACCTCATTAGATGCTGCAAAAGCTTTCTGCAGAATACAACACCCCTTCATGATAAAGGTTTTGGACAGAGCAGGGATACAAGGAGCATACTTAAACATAATAAAGGCAATATACAACAAGCCAACAGCTAACATCAAACTAAATGGAGAAAAAAGTCCCAGCGATTCCACTGATATCAAGAACAAGACAAGGTTGGGCTGGGTAAGAAATCAGAGAAACAACACACTACAGAAAAGCCACAAATAGCATAAAATATCTCAAAGTAACTCTAACCAAACAAGTGGAAGTCTTATATGGTAAACACTTTAAATCTTTGAATAAAGAAATTAAAAAAGACACCAGAAAGTAGAAATATCTCCCATGTTCTTGGGTAGGTAGGATTAACACTAAAAATGGCAATCTTACCAAAAGCAATCTACAGATTCAATGCAATGCCCGTCAAAATCCCAGCATAATTCTTCACAGACTTCAAAAGAATGGTACTCAACTTCATATGGAAAATCAAAAACTCAGGGTAGTCAAAACAATCCTGTACAATAAAAGAACTTCTGGAGGCATCACAATCTCTGACTCCAAACTCTACTACAGAGCTACAGTACTGAAAACAGCCTGGTAGGCAAAAGAACAGACAGGAGGACCAATGGAGCCAAACCAAAGACCCAGATTTTATTCCACACACTTTCGAACACCTGATTTTTGACAAACAACAAAAAATATCAAATGGAAAAAGAAAACATTTAACAAATGATGCTACATAATTGGATATAAACATGTAGAAGAATAAAAATAGACCCATATCTATCACCATGCACAAAACTCAAGTCCAGATGGATCAAAGGCCTCAACATAAAGCCAGCCATACTGAAACTGACAGAAGAGAAAACGGGAAGTACACTTGAACACATTGCCACAGGAAACCACTTCCTAAATATAACTCCAGCAGCACAAACACTGAGAGAACCAATTAATAAATGGGACCTCCTGAAACTGAAAAGCTTCCGTAAAGGAAAGGACAAGACCAACCAGACAAAATGACAGCCTGTAGAATGGTGTAGTAAGAGGTGCAGGCTGTGTTCCCAGCATCTGAGAGGAGTGAGGCCCTTTGTTCCATCCAGCCCAGCTCCCAGCTGCTGGGCTAGCTTATATTTGAAATAACCACACGGAAATTGTATTAATTAAATTACTACTTGGCCCATTAGTTTTAGCCTCTTATACATGTTAGTTTAACCCATATCTAGTAATCTGTGTATCACCATGTGGTTGTGGCTTACCAGGAAGATTCTAATCAAAGTCCATCTTGGGCTGGAGAAACATGGCATCTGCTCCAGTGCCTTCTATCTCCCAGTCTTCCGTTCTGTCAACTCTGCCCACCTAAGGGCTGCCCTATCAAAATACCAAGGCAGTTTCTTTATTCAACCAATGAAAACAACAGAAATATAGAAGGACCTTTCTACACCAAAATGGGAAAATATTTTCACTAACTCTCTATCAGACAGAGGTCTGATCTCTAAAATATACAAAAAAACTCAAGAAATTGGTAATCAAAAGAACAAATAATCAAATAAAAAATGGAGTAAAGACCTAAACAGAGAACTCTCAACAGAGGAATCTAAAATGGCTGAAAGACACTTAAGGAAATGCTCAACATCCTTAGTCATCAGAGAAATGCAAATCAAAACAGCACTGAGATTCCATCTTACACCTGTAAGAATGGCCAAGATCAAAAATACTAATGACAACTTTTGCTGGAGAGTGTGTGGGGTAAAGTGCATTGCTGGTGGGAATGGAAGCTGTTACAGCCTCTTTGGATGTCAGTCTGGCAATTTCTCAGAAAATTAGGAAACAACATTTCTCATGACCCAGTAATACCACTTTTGGGTATATATCCAAAGGATGCTCAATTGTGCCAAAAGGACATGTGTCAACTATGTTCATAGCAGCATTGCCTGTCATAGCCAGAACCTGAAAATAACCTTAATGACCCTCAACCAAAGAATAAATAAGAATAACGTAGTACATTTACATAGTGGAGTAAGATACAATAACAACAGCAGGAAAAAAATAATGACATCTTGAACTTTGCAGGAAAACAGATAGAGCTAGATAACATCTTATTGAGTGACCCAGACACAGAAAGACAATTATCACATTTACTCACTCATAGGTCGTTTTTAAACAAAAAGCAAAGAAAACCAGCCTACAAACCATAAACCCAGAAAACAGACAACGAGGACACTAAGAGAGACTTACATAGATCTACATAGGAAGTAAAAAGTCAAGATCTCCTGAGTAAATTGGGAGCATGGGGACATTTGGGGAGGTCTAAAGGAGGGAAGGGAGAAAAATGTAGAGCTCAATCACTATCAATAAAAAAGGGAAAAAAAAAGAAGTGAAAACTTTAAGCATCCAGATCAAAGTCAGGAATAATGTTAAGTCTCCCACTCTTTACATTTTGATTCAATAAAATGCTTGATGTTTTATTTAGAACTTTGAAGCAATGGAAATAAATGTGTATGTAGAGTGACAGGTAGTCTTGAATGTCAATTTAATAGGCTCAGGAGTCCCTTAGGAGACAAGCTTCTAGAAACACATATGAGGAATTTGATGAATAAGGTCAGGCTTGAGAAAGGCCAGTAAACATTTTCTTATTTTATTAATAGGGCAATAATAAAACAGCACTTCCCTAATTAGGAAATGTTTTCAGGAATTCTGTTGCAGCAAAGAAACATACTTGAAACAGCAAAACAAACAAACAGATCTCTGACTTCTGCAGGTTACTCAAATATATATATGCATTACATAGATCTATTTTTCCACTGTAAACAACATTCATATCATCTAACAAATAGAATAAAAGGTAATTTTTTTTCTTTCGGTGTCTAGACTCAATATTTTTAGTATTTAAGTCATTATTCAAATAGGAATAAATCTTTACATATCAATATCAAACCCAACGGGCAAAATTGATACAAGAAGTGGGACTATTTTTCTAGTAAAAATAAACAATGTGTGTTTGGACCTATACAATGGAACTGTGGGTTCAATATGTAAAAGCCTGAGCACGATGGAGGCAGGGTTCAGTGAACATTTCCTGTGGAAGCTTAGCTACAGAATGCAGAAAAAAATGTGGAGAGTGGTACATTGGTTCATGAGCTTCCATATCAATGTCTGTTTGTTCTACATGTTGTCCAAGAATCTGACTTTCTCATGCCTGTGTCATGAGGACATGTAAGATGACGGCTTAGTTTATTCAGCAGAGAAAATTTCAGTAGAGGGGGGCATTGTGTCTGCACTGTATTTATTTCTCACCACATATTTCCATGTCCACTGTATTTTTACAAAGATAAATATGAGAAGAAAGGTTAATTAAAAGTATCTAGTTTCCAAGGGGAATAAGAGTAAGGTGTGTGTCAAAATAGTCTCTCTTCCAATGAAAAACTCTGCTCTTAACTAGGATATTAGAAAAACAGTTATTAGAGAAAATTCCCATACATCAAATGCCTTGTGATATGTGACCCTATCTGGTAGAGGAACACATGAACTGAGAAATATAGCTGAAGGAATTACTTTTCTATGGAATTGCTGCCTAGGATTGTCTTTTCATTGGAGTAGCTTGCATAAGATATCAAGTTGTAGAACTGGAATATAAGACTATATTTCTGTAAAAAAGAGAGAGTACCTTCATTTCCTGACTACCCAGACCTGGATAATCACCCATAAAAAATATTAACTACAATACCGCTTGGCCAATAACTTAGGTGTATTCCTACCTAACTCTTATATCTTAAATTAACCTATTTCTAATAATCTGTGTATCACCATGAGGCTGTGGCCTACCAATAATGTTCTGGCATCTTTCTCCTTCAGCAGCTGCATGGCATCTGCCTGATTCTGACTATTTTGCCCTACTATAGTCCAAGGAAACACATGGTAACAAAGCATAATCATAGCATACAGAGGGGAATCCCACATCATATTTCAAGCTGGTAAAAAATGAGACTGAAAGCATTGTCAACAAGGTACTGGTTTGTATAGGCATGAAGACAACTGTGTCTAGGGCATTGTATCTATCATAGAAAAGGAACTGTCATGGTAGGAGATAACATATTTAAAACACAGATGATCCATTAGATTTTCCAGATGCCACAAGATATGGATATACAGAATTTTGTGTTTATTGTGCTAATTTTTTTCTGGTGCTCTTTCCTTGTTATGTTCCCTTTAGAATGGAAAAGCAGGCTCTATGTTATTGTATGTTTGAAGTATGTGACATATTTTGTTTTACAAGAGCTCACAATTAAGAGCTCATGAGAGAAGTACTTTCTGCTGGCTAGTAGTTCCAGAAAGTTCTATGTGGGCTTTAAGAGAAGAGACATCCTCAGCAGTGAACTGTGTTACATCATGGAGGTCAAACAAGCAATACCTGATGGTGCAATAGTGCCCAAATTGAAAACTACACAAATTCTTCACAGACCAAAAAATAGTTCAAAATTCAGGACAATATAGATATAAGACTTAGGGGATGGTAAGGTGTTCTATGATAAATTGTCTGCTAGGTGCGATATGGCCATTTTAATAATTAACAAGCATTAGTTTATGGTCCCTGAACAACACTGGCACAAAATTTGCTCTTCAATATTTCAGTAAATTATATAGAGGAATTACTCAAGTGTTCCTTCCTTCCTGAATTTAAATGGATACTGATAAAGGCATCTACATGTGTGTAGTCACCAGTAAGTTTCCAATGATCCAGTTATAACTTTCTATTCATGTCCATATGAGCAACCACAAATAACTCACTGGTCAGTGAATACATATGAATATAGAAGGCGGTAATTACAAGAAATACATCTGCAAAATTAGAAGAGACAGTTATGTGATCAATATGATCATAATACATGTGTACTCATACGACATTGTCAAAAACTTGTAATAGTAAAACAAAAATTCTTAGAGAAATTAATATACACATTAGTGGTATTTCTTACGTGCATAAATAATATAAAACCATATATATGCATATTATTTTTCTTCAAAGAAAATCTTTTGTTAATGTTTCCCAAAACAGTGAATATTTTTCTGAAAGATTAATTTAGATATTCCTTGTGATAAGAAAAATTTTAGTTAAATATTGTACAGAGGCATTGTGTTCCATTCAGAGTAAAATTGTGTTCTGTGTCTGAAAAAAGATTGTATACAAAAACTTGACCAATCAAACCTTATTGTAATTTTTGGAACACAAAATAAGTTTGGAAGGATATAAAAGCATTACGAATTCTTCTATAATTGAAAATATGCAGACCAGTGTGTCTTAGAATCCCATTAGGACAGGCATTTTATAAAACCCAAGGGCACTAAGACTCACTCTTACAAATTCATGATATCTCAGGGAAACATGTTTAAATTCTGGATACAGTGAGGGAAGAATTTTGGTTCCTTCATGTATATTTTTCTCATCAACTATGATGAATACAGCATTTGAGAAACAAAGGTAATTAATGCTTTCTACTCTTACTGACAGCTGTTGTTTTGCTCTTCCTTGGCTGTGGAAGGAAGAGATGGAAACAGTAGAGAATCTTGGTCAAGACTGAAGGACACTGTGCAATAGAGAATGGGAAGCATATATCTTCAGAATATTTCTAGAACTGACATATGATGAGACTCATAAGGCACACTTTTAAATTTTCAGAAATGAGTCCAACTTGTGATATTGATTTAAATCTTGGATATTCTTGACAGATTCCTGACTAATACAACCATGAGGTTTTCACTTCATAGCTATTTATTTGTTCCTGAACGAGCTGCATAAATACATAAATTCTGATGCTCAAATTTCTTAATTTCATCAAAATGTGACCAAAATCAACGATTCCAAAGTCATGTATGAAACAATACATGAGGAGTCCAAAGAACAACACTTCACAATTAGAAACTGCTCCAATGTTGACAGTGCTCAAATATCATTGACTAGAGGACCAAATCTTTTCTTTCTTCTTATGCTTTCTTCCTTACTTGGTCACATTTAAATTCTCTTCTTCTCTCCATGCCTCTCTCCAAAAATAGTTTATTTTTCTAGATTAATAATCACTTACGTACTAGTGCAAACAAAATGTGATATTCAGTTTGGAAGGAAGAATTTTGGGCTTCTGTGGTTTTATATAGACTTTTGACCTAGGAACATGGTGAATGAAAATGCTGCCGTTTCACAGACTGTCATTCAGATCAAGTATAAAACTCTCCCATTTCCACAAATGTATCCTAAAACCTTTTATAACAAAGGACACTAAATGTCAGAAAGTCAAAGTGTGTCCCATTGAGTTCCAATAAGCATAAAGTTTGTACTTCATAGCTACCCAGGATTTTGAGTAGTTGAAGCTCTGAACATAATCAGTGCTCATAAATCTGGTGTGGCCTGTCTTTTATGATGAACTGAATCACCAAGATATCCATGAAGTTTCAGAAATCCATCAGGAAGGGCATGAAGGTAACAGAGCAAAATCCTTTCCATTACATGCCAGAAATAAAAGAAAAGTTGAGACAGTCAGGGAATGTAGCAGAGCAACACTGATCAGAGAGAGAAATGATTAGAAAACTGAATAGCGTGTATTTCAGAGTCATGGAGGGGAATTAGCTCAGCTACAAATATAAGAAATCAATCTTTGATCAGTACATAATAGATCAAGAATATGATAAACCTGTGGAACTTGACATTGAAGGAATTTCAAATACGGTCTTAATTTATTATTGTCTCTTTTAAATGACAGCTATTTTCAAACACATTTAGGACTATTTACTTATGATGATAACAATTCTACTCATACATTTTATAGTTTTGAGTGGTATGCATACTTCACAGTTAATAAAAAATTTAGCTATTTGTAGATACATTGGTGCAATAATTAGTTCTCCTGTCAAAATGAAAAGGAAGGGAAAAGTAGCTTTTGTGGGTGGTAGGGCTGGGGAAAACTCTTCCTAACATCACTGCTCAGGACATGGCTCAGTATTCACAGTTTTTGCTCTGAGGGTCCCAAAAATGTTCAGACAGTTACAGAATTTTTGAATGCATGGCTGTTAGAGAAAAGAGGATCATTGAATATTTCAGGAGAAAGACAGAGAAAATGAGTTAATTCATACATGATAATATTGATCTGAAATCAAAGAGTATTGGAAATGGAAATGGGTGAGTCAATGGTGTGGCCTCTCATAGACATCATAGTGAAAAACTGTTTGGAATTCTGTTGCATTAGCCCATTACTTCTTCTTCTGTTAATACAGCAGATGTTTTATAAAGCTCACATCCTTTATCATAAATTTAAAGGAAAATTTCTTTGTGGGCTTTGGTTGATGTTTAATTTTAAGTAATTTGATAATAGCAAGGTATTTGTTACAAATAAAGTATAGCATATTTACCATTTGAGATCTGATGATCTCCAAAATTGGAACTGCTACTGTCACAGCATTTTAATAAGAGTTTATTATGAAATAAACAAGCATATATTAGCCTTAATCAAATAAGAGATTATTTTATATATATATTTTATATATATTTTGAAATTCTAAAAATGGACAATCAATTTTTGTCAGCTTTAATATTAAACAAACTATTTATTTTTAATGTTTTATTTATAGTAGTATGACATAGTTGTTTGACTCTGATTTTCATGTTACATACTTCATGAATATTTTTCATATTTCTAACATTTTAATATTTTTCACAGTATTGCACCTTTTGACAGTGTGTTACTTTATTGTAAAATTCTCTCCTCTCATTTTATTATCAGAGTACAATTTGAGAACTGTATTATTATTTCAGAATTGCCAATGGGATTCTGGAATAATGTCTAATATGTTTTCTAAATGTGTTGAAGGAGTGAATCCATTTTATTTTAATTGCAATACTTTATAACGTGATTTTATGAAAAACATTTTTCTTTTGACTGAATCAGTGTTACATTCCAGTTTGGCTGTATAGAAATATCTTAAAATAATGTTGACATCAATAGTCCCATTTTTGAATTATGGTTTCTAGAATATGATTAAAAACAAATTTAGTTGTGTGTAGTGTTATAAGATTTGAGATCTGATGATCTCCAAAATTGGAACTGCTGCTGTCACAGCATTTTAATAAGAGTTTATTATGAAATAAACAAAGATATATTAGCCTTAATCAAATAAAAGATTTTTCGTGTATTTAGCTCAGTTTTCTAGTATTAGTCTTTTATTTTATAGGAATAAATTATGCAATAGCTTCTGTTTAGGCTTATTATTTTTTAAGTAATATAAAATCATAACTCATGATTATAAACTATAGTGACTACATTGAACTATCTATCACTGACTTTGTAAGAACAAATTTAGAAAATTACTATCTGAAGAATGACCACATCATTTCTATCAGAATTAGTGGGCTAACATTTACTTATTTTTAAAGTTAATATTGGCCTTTATTTACCTTGAAAACTTCCACTCTGTTTTGCTGTGTAGGAAAGCTTTTACAATCTGAGTGTCTGCGAGTGAGGGCTGAGCTTGAGCATTTCATACCCGATTAAAAGCATTAGACCATGCTTTGCACTGGAACCATCGAAACTATCATATTGCACCACAACTGATAAAACCAAATATTTTGCACTGTGAAAAAAATAAGAAGAAAAATATTTAGTAGCTTTGGTTTTAGAAAAGAAGAATTCCATATAAAATAATCATACTTGTTCTGCATCATAATCTGAATTTCCTTTTCCTTAACACACAATAACTCTTCCTAAACTTTTGCTTACATTATTAGTTTGATATGATTTTCACCAGGACGTTTGAATGTCCTTACATTTATTAAATTTTTGAATCATCAAGTAACCTGACCTGTCTTGGAGAAAAAGATAGAGGTCTAAATCTGAAAAGAAAAAAATTTCAAGAATATGAAGCAGTTTTTATTTTATTTCTATGTATTGTCATTTTAAGGAATGCTGAATCTTATCTTGATATTTCATACTTAGACAACATCTACCATAATCTTCATTTTTGTTTTATATATTTTGATTTATTATATATTTAAATATTTGTATATTTATATAAAAATATTTTGATTTAGCACAGAATTAAAACTGGTAAAATATGTGGTGATCATTTCTGTGTATCTTAAATGATTAAATGATTAATGATCCAGTGACCCAAAGATCCTATAGGGCTTGTTTTTAATTTTTTCTTTGGTTGTAGCTTATGATTGGAAACAGAGTTCCCATTATAGATACTAGTGAAGAATTTCCCTAGGAACATCATGGAAGAGGATGTGGGAGTGGTTGTTTCAAAGTAGTTGTATGTATTTTCTTCTACTGCTACTACAACTGCAATGTATCTGTACTCTGTAAATCCGTTGTTAAAATCACCACTTATATATATATATATATATATCTAACTTATAGATATGCATTAACATATATACATGTATTTATTTATATCTATGCACTGTGTTCATACAGAGATTCACACAGAAAAATAAATCTAGTGAAACATTTTTGTTATACTCAGTAGAAGATACGAATACCTTTTAAAACTGTGACTTCCTGGGAAATCAAGTTCAAGAGCTGCAAAATTTGCCTAGATGATCTACATGAAGCATCTGAGTTTACAGGTATGTAGATTATTTCTAGGATTTTAAGGGCAGTATCATGAGAAATGTTTTCAGAATGTCTAATTTGATTCTCCTTAAAGTCATTGGAGTTGAACAAGTTATCTAATAATGAATGTGTTTTGTACTAAATTTATCTGAATGTCAAACCATATTTTTATAGAAGTATATTTTTCCAAACCAGGTCAAATTGTATAAACATCTGGTGGGTAATTAAATCTCAGGACTCTAAATATTTAACAATTAATTTCTTCTCTTTTTGCAATATTATTTTCACCAATTTTCATACAGGTTGTTGGCTCATCATCTTTTAATCATTCATCTTTTACCTTGTTGCTTTTATTAAAATGCCTAATTCACACTTGGACAATAGATGCAATACCATTATAGACAGAGGGAGTCTGTACAAAGACCACATCTACTCTGAAATTTTCGCTGTTAAAAAAAAAAACTTACACTTTACTTTGTTAATCCGCAGGATAGGTCATGGATGGTGAACCTGAGCCCTACCCAGTTTAATTTTTTAAATCCAGTTAGTCATTATGACAACAACATCAATTTTATATCCTCAAGTCACCATGTACATTGATTAGTTAAAATAAATTTCAACAATTTTTGCTTACATATCATATTTATGATGTTACTGTTGTACAGAACTTTCAGTGTTTTATAGAACAGATTATTTGATTTGAATTCTAATATACTTCATGTTTTGAGACAAAACTTAAAATGTTGTAAGGGTTTTCACAGTACATTTTATCTCTTCTTCTATTTGTAGATGGAGTTTCTTCCCTGTAGATGACCTGGCCATACCTTCGTCAATGCAGATGGCAGACATGATTAGTAAAGTGTAGTCGTTGGTTTATTATTAAGGTATAGTTTCCAACTGACTTTCAATATTTTACAACCAGAAAGCTTTAGAGATAGACAAAAGTGAAAATTCATGGTTTCTCTAATACATATGGTTTTTGTCAAAAATATTGAAAAAAATGACTATTTTAAGTTATTTAATAATTTACCTCAATTATATGTGATTGTGTGTCTTTTTGAGCAGGGATTTCAAGATAATATTTCTATGGGTAGCCCTGGTTGCCTTAGAACCCTGTATACCAGGTTGGCCTTGAACTCAGAGATCTTCTTGCACCTATCTCCCAATTAAAGGCTGGGATTAAAGGTGTGTGCCACCAAAACCACCGGGCAATTTTATGTGAGATCTAATGATACTTTTTTTTAAAATGTACTCCTTTGTACTGAATGGTAATAAAATCATTAAATATAATTTTACATAAAGATGCACTATATTGATAATGTTGATACTGTAAATTTGTAATATATAGAGGCTTTTAATTTCAGTTTCATAAATACATTTTTCTTTCAAAGTCCTCTGTAGAATAATGCATAATCAGAGTTTTGTCAATGAGTTTATACTCTTAGGGCTTTCACAGGACCCCCAAATTGAGAAAATATCATTTGTTGTATTTTTATTGGTCTATTTTGCAACTCTTGTAGGCAACATGATAATTGTGGTGACCATTGTCTACAGTCCTGCACTGCAGGGCTCCCCTATGTACTTCTTCTTGGCATTCCTGTCATTCCTGGATGCATGTGTCTCGTCTGTTGTCACACCAAAGATGATTGCAGACTTGGTTCATGAGAGAAAGACCATCTCTTTTGGATGTTGCATGACACAGGTTTTTGCTGTGCACTTTCTTACTGCAGTGGAGGTGATCGTTCTGGCAGCCATGGCCTATGACCGCTATGTGGCCATTTGTAAGCCCTTACACTACTCTTTAATCATGAGCAGGAGGCTCTGTGGTATTCTAGTGGGGGTGGCCTGGGCTGGAGGATTCCTGCATTCTATCATACAAATTATCTTCACTTTGCAATTGCCCTTCTGTGGACCCAATGTCATTGATCATTTCATATGTGACTTGTTCCCATTGCTGAAGCTTGCTTGCATTGACACACACATTTTTGTCATTTTGGTGTTTGCCAACAGTGGCTCTATTTGCATCATTATATTTTCATTTCTCCTTGTTTCTTATGGTGTGATTTTGTTCTCTTTGAGAGGTCACAGCTCTGAAGGGCGACGTAAGGCACTATCCACCTGTGGATCCCATGTTACTGTTGTAATTTTTTTCTTTGTACCTTGTATATTAATATATGCCAGACCTACATCTCCATTTTCTTTCGAGAAAAATGTTTTTGTATTTACAGATGTCCTTACACCATTGCTCAATCCTATGGTGTACACTTTCAGGAATAAAGAAATGATAAATGCTATCAAAAAAATGTGGACAAGACTGATGCTGGTTTCTGATAAATATTAAAACAGTGTACTTAAGGACTGAGGAGATAGTTCAGTGGATAAAAGTACTTGCTGAGTATGAATGAAGACTTTTGTTTGTAGTCTTAGCACTCACATCCAAAGCAAGGTATGGTAGATCAACCTTAAACCACTGTTGTGGAATCAGAACCATGCAGTTACCATGGACAAAATGAAAACTCTTCTCTAAATAACAGAGCTATATCAAGACTCCATTATAATCCTTTCTCAAGGAATTGAGGTAGAAAGGAATAGACATGTATATCAACACGTCCTTAAGACTCTTCTGGAATATGTATGCATATCAGAGCCTTTTTATGTTTATACATATTGCACATATGCACATACAAGCCCCTTGGCACACACACAAGCACTCAAGTAAACATGCACAAACAAATTATTCTTAGCAATCTTAATTTAAAGAGCATAAATCCATAATTTCTTACATAAGTCCTTTAATACCCTTATATGGAAGTGCATGACACTATTCTATAGAGAGTACATTAACACTGTATGTGAGAAATCCCTTTGCAATATTATACTTTCACTATAGATTGAATAATATTGTTATAATAAAAGTTAGAATCAGTTTTAATAAATAAATACACATTAAAATGACATTTAGAAAGGAGTCTGTGAAGCTTCTCATTAAATTTCAGAGATTCTGTACTGAATATATTTTATACACTTATCCATCACTAGACATAAAAAGTAAATGACAGAATTATAACTAAAAATTTAAACAAATAGGACTATATCCTCTTTCAAAACAGTTGATTTATATGCATTTGGGGTCTGTTTAATTTTGGAGTGCAATGTTTTAGGTTTTTTTAAATAGTAAAGTTTAAAAAATAATAAAATATTTAAAGTATGTTGAAGTCTATACTCTAAGAAATCTTAAAGAAATATTGGAAAAATTTAGAAATTAGAATGGCTAAGTAAATTGATTTATGAAATAAAAGTGTCTTGAAATTGTAAGAAAAACCCATGTTGAGATTTTTCCAGGAGAATATAGGTTTCTTAGTGACACTGAGATTACATAAACTATAAATCCATATTTAGGAACCTTACATTATTTTTCAAATTTAATATGTAAAGATGGTATTTATTTTTCACACAAGGTCTCACTATATATCCCTGTCTGACTGTGCACATCCAAATTACTTCAAACTCTCACGAATATGCCATACTCTTCTTTTGCAGTGCAGGGATTAAACTTGTGCACACATATACCCACAGGAGAGGGAATTTTAAATCAATAGGAATTTGTGGAATGTTGGATCAATTCTTGGAACGATAACAGACACACCAAAGACTATTGTATATATTTCCTCATTTGTAAACAGCTGTGTCTCTTTTTAATTGCATGTTTTAATTTTTAAAGTTTTTAGTAATTTTAAAACTGTTTAAAACATGTATTACACTCTCAGCCACAATACATTTTCATATATTATTGTTAGCTTGTTTTCTAACAAAAACAGATAATGGATAGATAAGAAAAACAGGTGAAAATTCCCAAAAGTGGTTTAAAATGAGAATCATGGATACAGAAATGCAAGTCTTTGATTGCTGACAATTACCTAGGATATATTACCTGTTATAAGATATAATTCATGGCATGTGATTATTTAATGTAGGGTCATGTGTATAAAATTATATTTAAAGAAAATAAACCTTGTTTCTTGAATTCATTTATTCTAGAATACAGTTCTCAGAATTCATATAGTATTCATAGGTTTTGTTGTTGTTATAAATCATTTAAGTTCTGCATTTACTGTAATGTGTTAATGGGACAAGAGTACATAAAACAGTACGTTAATACTGTTTGATGGTTTTCCAGACCTGGTGGTAAGAAAGCTGCTTGTATCTTTTTGTCTTTCTCTTCCCTTCCTTTTCCCCTCCCCTATTCTCTTTATGTGTCTTTCTTTGATGAACTGTCACTCCTGGGGATCCAGCGCCTTTTCTGGGCCAGGGTTGGGAAATCATGTAAGGGGTTGGAGTTAGGGTATGGGGAATGAAAAAAGGAGTCCAGCATATGACCTGTAGCCCTACTACACCTTGCTTCCTCAGCTTCAAGGACCTGCCTGAATATGTAGGAGTTGTCTACTATGGTCAGAAAACTGTTAGCAGGAAGTAGAAATCACTTGCCTGGCCTGGAGCTGGAGTGATGCTCGGGACTGGAAACTTTCACTGCACAAAACAAAAATATTTCACCCAGTGAAGACATCCTTAGGGTACTACCTGAAGAACCAGAAAATCAGGATACAGAATGAGATGAACTACTTTTGTGTATTACATGATTATGCAGCATAACTTCCTGAATGAGAATTTTACCTTAGAACCCTCAATAAAGTGCTTGATTCTCAGTGATTGAATCATAGGCAAAAAAAAGGCTCTTTGTAGTGGATGACCAGACAAGATAGATCACCAAGATTCCTATTCTGAAAGACCTGAACCTGGAGGTATGACTTAGCAGGGCTGTAATATTCATACCATTGAGCTGAATCCTTCTGGAACACTTCTAGCAACAGGAGGAGAAAACCTAGTCTTATCATCTGTTGATTGTCTACAATTATGTGTGTGGTGGGAGTGATGATGAACATAAAAGTTGGATCTTTTCTATTGAATGTGTCAATGGGACTATTGCAGTTTGGCTCATGGGAATGGTTCTATGATACTCTAGGAGGTTACAGATGATGTGTTGACAAAAAGCAATGCAAGACATAATGTGTCACCAGTCCCTGTGTATCCTCACATCACTCACAAGGTCTTAAATGATATCCTTAAGGAGGATACAAACCTGGGCAACTGCAGAAGATGAGCA
>JAQHUG010000583.1:368843-382301 GCA_028555095.1 Dicrostonyx torquatus | reverse complement strand
CCCTTTCTTCCTTCACTACTAAAATTAGTTTTTTCTTTTCTACTATCCTCTTCATCATTCACTTTTATTTCTTGTCTTTTTTTCTTTTGCTGTTGTTGTGGTTGTGTCTGAACTTTCTAGCCCCACACCTTGATTTCCAGGTAGTTCTCAGGTGAGATGGGGGTTACCTTGATGTTCTTATGTACTAAGTTGAGTTCAAAGTTGATTTTACAGTATCTTTCAGGTGTCTCATCTATAAAATAATGATAACTTTGGGGACTAACTTATTTTAGAATATTGATACATCACAGCATTGCATGATAAATATTCCCTCTGGGATGCAAAAATTAATTTTTTTTATCCAGTACTCAATGAGAAATCTGCCTTAAAAGGCAATAGATAAACAATGATGTTAACTTCCTGAGGCCTCCACCTGGTAAGTGACACATTTTGCTTTTTGAGGTAAGGCTGTCATTATCACATTTTAAATACATATATTTTAATGACTTTCTATTCATAAATATACATTATTCTGACATTGTATGAGGTATAGAAAAAATAACCAAAACTTTTAAATACTTACTGTTATAAAGAGAAATAATCAAATGAAATATGAATATCTGAAACAAGACATTCTCTGATGTTGGTAGAAGCTTTATACAAGCATCAATCTTGTGAAAAACCATTATAGTGGGAAGGCAAGGATGTGTTGCTTATGTTAAACTTGACCATAATTTATTTATACTGAGAGTGGTGAATTCCCAAATATTTTAATTCCTAGGTAATGGAATAAGACATGATATTACTATGATGTGATAGATATCAGAAATTGAGAGGGACCGTGTGCCTTATAAACAATGAAAGTGAGGTGAACAAAGACTAGTGACTTTGCCAAGTCTGCTGGGAGGATATCAGTTTTTCCATTTCCAACAGTCACACTTAATCATAATATTATTGCACATTTCCCATGTTTATCCAATGATATTATGAGTTTGTAATTTTTAATTAATTCAAATCTGAGATTTAGTTTGAAAAATAAATCACTATATTTCAGAGAATTTTCAGATCTAACACAAAAAACTCTAAATATAATATACGCAATACATAAAAATTTAAAATTAGAATAAATCAATGACATATAAATATGAATTTATACTAAAGGCCAGTGAAAAATGCTATAAAGGTAGCATGAGAAGGCCTGAAAATATTTGATGATAAAAAAATCTTTTTTTTCCCTCAGTGTTTGGCTCTGGTTATCTCTTTCATCTGGAAACATGATAATAGAATTTACTCTTGGTCAAATACAATGATCTTGTCATCTGCTTAGTAATACTTGAAAAAAAATAACTGCATATTAATTTAATGCTATTGAAGGAACTTGGTGTTCAATAAATAGGTTAGAGCTTTTTATTATAAAATGAATCCTCAGGCAAGTTACTTCATGTATCATTCCAGGAGGTAAGACAAGAAAAAGCTCTTTTTCTTTTCAAAGAAAAGAAAGTGTAGGGATTCTCTAGAAGTGAGAGAAGTAAGATAGGGACAAAAGAGAGTCAGTAATGCTTCTCATGGGGGCTCTGCAGTGCTCTGTCCATCTATGGGAGATGGACACAATCTAGTCCAGTTCTGCACTCAAGCTATAATTGATTCCTTTTCTCTCAGCTCTTTTTTTTGTTCCCAACAACACCAACTCATTTTCTGTTTATTGCTGTGTTGACCTCTGATAGCCATCTTAGTGTCTCCCCAGCTCTGCTCTGTTCTCAGATGAGTAGAACATAGTTTTCACTCTTCTTTTCAGAACCCACTGAAATATATAATAACTTTAGTGGGGAAATGGACATAAGAATATATGTGCTGACACCAAAAGTGGAATAAATTTGTAACAGGAGGATGTGAAAATGTCAAGATTATCCATGTAAAACAGCAACAACAGATTTTCAAAATGCTCATTTCTTAGGTGCCAGAGCCCCAGTAATATTAGTATGGTTTAAAACACAACATCTTCATTCTTTTAAAAAATAAATTAGCTGGGCGGTGGTTGCGCACGCCCTTAAACCCTGTACTCGGGAGGCAGAGGCAGGCAGATCTTTGTGAGTTCGAGACCAGCCTGGTCTACAAGAGCTAGTTCCAGCTCAGGCTCCAAAGCCACAGAGAAACCCTGTCTCGAAAAACAAACAAAAAAAAATTAGAAAAATATACTCATTCCTTCCAATCAAAGTATATAGAAACTCTATTAAATTCACTATTTGAATATGGTTTAAAGTCAGCACTCAAATATTTAGATAAGTACTAAATTTGAGGTGTGAGTGTGTGAATATGCACATGTGCATCATGAGGATGTGTCTGCCCAGGTTTGGCAGACAGAACTGAACGTCAGGATGCTTTCTTCAGTCATTTACAATTTTATGTAGTTCATTTGGTCTAGAGTTGCTGGGCCGCTGAGCACTGTGTTCCTGGGTTATGAGTACATTCCAACATGCCTAGCATTTTACAGGGTAGAGATTTGAACTCATTTCCCACATACTCAGCAAATACTTTGTCCAATGAACCATCTCTCCACCTACATGATATTACATATTAGGAAGTAAGAGACAATGTTCTACTTAAACTATTAGGTATCAATTCATGCAAGATGTTGAGTTTGTTATAATGGAGAATAATATCTTGGCAGCATAGATTTCACACATATTTATTCATGGAAGAAAACTAAAGAACCATTCAGATAATTGCAATGAATCAAGTAGCCACATTAATTAAAAAGCCCTATGAGGAAAAGATTTTAACAAATAAAACATTTTCTTTGCTATAGAGGACCATTAAAAGGTTCTTTGAGTTTTCTTAAAACTGAGCCTTAAAATGTAAAGATAGTCATAACAGTTACAAATTAAATATGTTCCAGGAAGAAAAATGACTATTTGACTATTGATGGAAATAATGATTAAATGTTCAGTCAAGAACTATAAATTTAGAGGCAGGTGGATCTCTGTGAGTTCAAGGCCAGCATGGTCTACAAGAGTTAGTTTCAAGACAAACACTAAAGCTACAGAGAAACCTTATCTCAAAAAAATCTATAAATTTTGATGATTCATTAAATCTACTATTTTGAATCCTTTATAAAAAGAGTATGAAGGTGTTTGAGTTTAGTAATTTGCTCTAGAATTGACAAACCTAATGGGACACAGAATAAACATCCAAAACACTGTATTATCCAAGAAGTATGAAAATAATTTGAGGTGAAAGCATTTTTACACATCACCATTTCTACAAAGTCCATGTTATTCTCATGTACAAATATGTCATGGCAGATTTGAGTGTAAAAATATGGAAAGACTAGGCTTATTTTAATAACAAATAAAGCAACTCAGTTCTCTTAGAACCTAAGGTCTATGCCAAGATCACAGAGCCTATGATAACCAACTTTGTCTGATATTTTACCATGAGTATTTTTGATTTATAGAAAGGAAAGACATATCAAGTATATAATAAAAGAAAGTTTTCTAAGAGAGAAAAGTAAATTAATGCAATGACAATTTTGTGCCTGTCATATCCTTTTTTTGACTAACAACTTTCAGCATCATGCAGTTAACAATTTGGTGGGATTGGTAGGAGCACAGTGGGATACAGAGGTCTTCCATATAGCTTGTAAATATATTACACTTCAATATTGCTATTACTTGAATATGTATGTCATCCAATAATTTTCAAAGAAAATACTTGGTTAAAATGCTCTGCTTTAAAAATGAAGATATATTTCATGTTAAATTATTTATTGAAAAAGTAATACTTAAAATATGCAGTTATTGACTTTTGCAGGCAGAAACAAACGGAATGAAAAGTCAATTATTGACAATTTACATTTTTTCTTCTAAAAGATAATAGCTTACTTTCTCTTCTGTATTACTGTTCTGTGTCAAAAACCTGGTGTTTACAGATACATTGATAATGTATATTACTGGAATTAGAACTGTCTTCTTACCCCCATCAGCTGATTCTAACACATGTGAAATAACTATCATCATGAAAACATTAACTAAAAAAATGATGTTCATCATTATCATTTCATTCAACTATAACCACGGGGCTTTGGATGTTCTAAATTATGCCTCTAAGAAAATAAGCAAGAATTAAAGGTGGTAATTATAATAATATTTCTGTCTAACAATAAATAATTATTATGAATCAGTGAATATATCAAGTAATATGTACCATAGTACATTTTTAGATTATTCTGAGGTAAGAAACATATATTTTTCTCATGTTTAGGCTGGAAAATCTGAAAGAAGCTTAGGTGGGTATAAATAAATTACATATTTAATCATACCTGCAAAAATATGTGTAATGATGTGGCAAAAATATGTAGTAATTAAAGGCATCTTCCAATTTATTGAGGAAATCCCAAGGCAATGAAAGATATCTTAAATATTGAATAATTTTATTATTTTGTTTTTGCTTCTTTTTTCTTTCTTTTTTTTTTTGGTTTTTCAATACAGAGTTTCTCTGTGTATCTCTGGCTGTCCTGGAACTCACTCTGTAAATCAGGATGGTCGCAAACTCACAAAGATTCACCTGCTTCTTCCTCCCTCAGTTCTGGGATTAAAGGCTTGTGCCACCACCTCCCAGGTGTTTTTGTTTCTTTCAGACAGTGTGTCTCTGTGTAGCTTTGGAGCCTGTGCTGGCATTCATTTTGCAGACAAGGCTGGCCTCAAACTCACAGATATTTGCCTACCTCTGACTCATGACTGTTGGCATTAAAGGCATGCACCATCACTGCCTGACTCTGTTAATGTCAATTGAATATAAAAAATAAAATTAATGACAAAATATTACACACTTTTTATTCTAATGTTATATTCATTGAGTTGGAAAATGAACCATAATTGTGAAAACGGTGATGTCTCTTTGAAGAGTGCTTTGGGAAATGATCATAGTCATAATAATGCAAAAGATGGTCACTCAAATTTAGGAATTATTGCTGAATCATTTATTAAAGAAACAATAGGATGTCACTAATGGGGAAAGCTTACTTTTGCAAAAAAAAATCCATAGAATAACATATCACCCTCAAAATAAATGATTTTATTGTTTTTTCAGATAAAGTTTTTCATATGTACCACTTCTGATCACTAATGAAACAATGTGGCTGAATAACAATGTGACTGAGTTTATTCTACTTGGTTTGACACAGGATCCATTTAGAAAGAAAATCCTATTTGTTGTGTTTTTGCTTTTTTATATGGGGACATTATTGGGTAACTTGCTGATCATTGCTACCATCAAGACAAGCCAGGCGCTTCAAAGTCCAATGTACTACTTCCTGTTCTACTTATCCTTGTCTGACACCTGCTTTACTACAACCATAGCCCCCAGGACGATTGTGGATTCTCTTCTGAAGGAGGCCTCTATTTCATTCAGTGAGTGCATAATACAAGTGTTTACTTTCCATTTCTTTGGCTGCCTGGAGATCTTCATCCTCATCCTCATGGCTGTTGACCGCTATGTGGCCATCTGTAAGCCTCTACATTATATGACAATCATGAGCCACCAAGTCTGTGGGATGCTGGTAATCATAGCCTGGGTGGGATCCTGTGTGCATTCTTTAGTTCAAATATGTCTGGCCTTGAGTTTACCCTTCTGTGGTCCCAAAGAGATTGATCACTATTTCTGTGACTTGCAGCCACTGTTGAAACTTGCATGTACAGACACATATATGATCAACCTTCTTCTGGTGTCCAACAGTGGGGCCATTTGTACAGTGAGTTTTCTCATGTTGATGGTCTCATATGTCATTATCTTGTATTCCCTAAAAAACTACAGTGCTGAAGGGAGGAGAAAAGCCCTATCCACATGTGTCTCCCACATCATTGTGGTCATCCTATTCTTTGGACCTTGCATATTTATATATACACGACCAGCAACCACATTTCCTATGGACAAGATGATAGCTATATTTTACTCAATTGGGACACCTTTACTTAACCCTCTGATTTACACACTGAGAAATGCAGAGGTGAAAAATGCTATGAAAATGTTATGGAGGAAGAAACTGGTCTCAGATGATAGAAGATAATGGAGGTCTTTCTTCAATTTTTTTTTCATAGCTTTAAATTAGAGGTCAATAAATTTTACTTTTATTAATAGTTTAATATAACAATTTCTTAGTGCATTAGTTTATAAATTCATAGAGTAAAGGGAAAATGTGAAACATGTTGAGTCAATTTTACAAAGAAGGATAAAGCATGAAACATGGTTAAGTATGAAGATCCTTTGTCTTTGTTCATGAGTGATGCTGTGTCTCTGCCCTTCCAGTCTCTTTGTCCCAACAGCTTATGGCTGCGATTATAATTTTCTGGCCTCCTTCTTATTGACTTCTGATGTTTCCTTCTAATATGTATTTATCTGTATAATCACATTTTATATTAAAAGTCTGATAAGGTTTCAATTATTTATTATTTTTAGTATTTTATTTGTGAGATTTTAATATAGTTATAACTGTTCTTCCTTCTCTTTCATCCCTCAAAACTCTCCCATATATATTTTGTGTACTGTTTCAAAATTGTAACCTTTTTTTTCTACTCCTTGCTATATGCTTGTATGTATGTATGTATATATATATATATATATTCCAATTAGTTATTTTTTTATAAATATGCTTTGGCTTTACCATCAACAGAAGTTATTCTATGAACATAGCAAAATTTTCAAGATACAAATAATTGTAGCAAGTGTGAATATGTGTGAAAAAGCATACACTTGAAAGAATTCATATTCTCTTTGCAGATTGACTCAGAATTCTTACTATGTGTTTATTTAAATGGTTCTAGAACTGCTGTGGGATAATGCTATTAAATACTGTAAAAATTTGTTATTCATATTATTTTAATATAAATAACACCAGTAGTAAAACATGCAGTTTATGGGCAATCAGACGAGGAGGATTCTGGCAAGAAGAAAAGCAAAGACACAGCCACAACCTAGATGAAGTGGAAGAAATATGAGAATGCCTTACTGAGAAAAGATAGCAACGTCACATGGCTAAACATAGATAAGAATTATGGCTGAATTTAAGTTGTAAGAGCTAATTTATAAGCATGAACCAAGATGCCAGACAATTTATAATTAATATAAGCCTTTGTATGTTTCTTTGGGACTGAATGGCTGTGGGAACAGGCAGAACCAAAATTTTCATCTATACAGAACATTAACAGGATACACAGAAGAAATTTCACTCTTGAGAACCTCTGGTTCTCTTCTCTCAATGTTGGGTTTGCAGTTGCAATGATTCTTTTCTAATCGCTATCATTTTCTTATGACTTGATCTCTTCTAATTTATCTATTAAGATTTATCTTGAATCTATTAATTATAGTATATTCTTTATAGCAAAGTATAAGATTTAGTGCAGCTTATGTGGAGTAGTTTAAGGTATAGATGTCTACACAAGTTCAGCACCAAGAGAAAAATAACTTCAAGATAGGGTATATGGATATATTAGCAAATCAAACAGAAATAGGATGATCCAAGGGAATATTTTAGGCTTTGAAACAGAAATTTTATATTGCAAATATGAATTATTTTAATGGAGTTTGAATCCAATCTAGAAGAAAATATTGGGAAAGGAAAAGCAGACTTTGGGATGAAATTTTTACATTAGAGAAGAGTTGAATTTAACATTATTAATTAACACTCTAGTACTGAAGAATATTGATGCTAATAATTCTAATATCAATGTTTTATTGTGTGTTTTTCTTCATAGAAAAATTAAACATGAATTATTTTTTACTTGAGACTTCTATTACTTTCATTAACCAACAACTTGTATAGCAAATTTTTAATCAATTTTGTTATATCAGAAACCGTTAAATTTTTTTCTTTTTTTGTATTCCTTAGATTACTTTTGAGTGCCTCAGAATATATGTAGGTCCTTGTACTTACAGGTCATAGAATCTATGGTAGAGACATAACCATATATTAAATTTTAGCTCAAAGCATGATTACATTTTTTTCTGTGTTAGTAGAAATAAGTAGAGTCTACAATAAGCTATACTGCTATGTATATTGTACATCACTTCCTTTTATACTTTTTTATTTTCAGTCTCCCATCATTATTGAAAATGTTGTTATTGTGTAATGCCTATAGCTTGACTTTGTTAGTATAGAATTTTCAGTTTTAAATTCAAGATAACAAAATAATATTTGGTACCGTCTCTTTCTTAATAAAAGGAAAATTTTCTTCTTGTTCTAGCTAGAACTTCAAGTACAATATTGAATAGATATATTGAGAGTGGACAGCTTGTCTTATTCCTGATTTTAGTAGGATTGCTTTGAATTTGTCTCCATTTAATTTGATGTTGGCTACTGACTTGTTGTGAATTGCCTTTATTATGTTTAGGTATATTCCTTATTTCCCTGATCTCTCCAAGTCTTTTATCATAAAGGGGTGTTGAATTTTGTCAAAGGTTTTCTCAGCATCTGATGAAAAGATCATTTGGATTTTTTCTTTCAGTTTGTTTATATGGTAGATTATACCCACAGATTTTTTTGTATGTTTAACCATTCCTGCATCTCTGGAATGAAGCCTAATTGATCATGTTGGATGAATTTTAATGTATTCTTGAATTCTGATTGTAAGTATTTTATAAAATATTTTGTATTAATGTCCCTGAAGGAAACTGATTTGTAATTCTCTTTCTTCTTTGAGGCTTGGTGTGGTTTGGATATCTTGATGACTGTGATCTCACAAAATGAATCTGGCAATGTATCACCTGCTTCTATTTTGTTAACTAATTTGAGGAGTATTGGCATTAGCTCTTCTTTGAACATATGATAGAATTTTGTTCTAAAATTGTCTAATACTGGGCTTTTTTGTTATTTGGTTGCAAGACTTTTAATGACAGCTTCTATTTTCTTGGGAGTTATAGATCTATTTAAATTGCTAATCATATCTTGTTTTAACTTTGTTGAGTGGTAACTATCAAGAAAATTGTCCATCTCCTTTATATTTTCCAAATTTTTTGGAATCTATGAGGGTGATACTAACTAAGACTTCTAGTATTGGGGTTGATAATGTCTTAACTGGCCATATTCTATAACCAGAAAAGGCTTCTGGTGGTGGGATTGTGACATCAATTCAGTCAAAAACCTTTGACCTACAAATCTGTCCTACCTGTAAGATGTGCTTGAGTAAAGATGGAAAATTTGTGGGAGTGCCAATCCAATGACTGGTCCTGATAGAGACCCATGCCATGAAAGGAAACCCATTCCCAACAGTACCTGAGAGCCAGGAATCAGAGGCTAGATAGCCAAGAGACTGGATAGCCAATCATAACTTGATAAAAGTCAATGAAATGATTCCTACTGAAGCTCACTCAGCTCTACTCACAGACAGGAGCCTATCATAATCATCATCACAGAGGCTTTTTCCAGGAAATGATGATAACAGATGCAGAGACCTACATCCAAACATTAGAAGGAAATGGGGGAATCATGTGCAAGTGGCTGAGGAAGGACTGTGGGAGCCAGAGGGTCAATGACACCATAATAAAACCCATGGAATCAACTAACCTAGACTCATAGGGGCTGATAGAGACTGAACCAACAATCAGTGAGCCTGCAAAGGTCTGACCTCGGTTCTCTATATGTGTTATGGTTTGTAGCTTACTGTTCTTGTGGGAAAAGAACTCTTAAAAGTGGGAAAAGGGTCTGTCTCTGATTCTTTTGCATGTTTTTGGGACCCTTTTCCTTCTAATGGGTTTCTTCCGTTCTTTTTTAGTATGAGGGAATTTGCCTACTCAATTATTGCAACTCAATATGCCTTGTTTGGTTGATATTCCCTGAAGGCCTGCCTCATCTTTTTGAAGGGAAATGGATGAAGAGCAGATCTGCGGAAGAGGGAAGTTTGGGGGAGGAACTGGGAGGAGAGCTATGTGGGAAAACTGCTGCTGGGATGTAGTATATGAGAGAAGAATAAGGAAGATAAGGAAAACAATGCATATTGAATATAAATGCACCCTTTTAATTTATTTTACTTTATAGATATGAGTGTTTAGATTTCATATATGTCCATGCAGTGTGTATGTGTGTCCACATACATAATAGGAAATTGGATGTCTTGGAACTGGAATTGCAAATGCTTGTTGGACTAGGGTTTTTCTTTAGGGCCAACACAACAACCAGTTCCAAATCATGGCAAGGAGACTTATTATTAGTTTTGAATGCTTGATCTACTTTAGATTAGTTTCAAGATAGCTGTTTTAACTTAAATTATCCTGCTTCTCCTTGCCTAACTTTTGCCTTGGGGCTTTTAAATTTTCATTTCTTCTGTATATCTTAATTTCACTGCTTCTCATGTCTACTGGCAGGCATCTGCCTAGTTTCCTGCCCTGGGTATCTTCCTGTTTTCTCCTCCTCCTTCTCTTGTTTCTCATCCTCATTCTGTCTACCTAGCAGCCAGAGCTATCTTTTCTTTCTGCATAATATTTGGCTGTTCAGGTTTTATTAGACCAAACAGGTACCTTAGGCAGGTAAGCTGAAACAAATGCTACACAACTTTACATAAATATACAAATGCAACATAAACAAAAGTAACACACCTTTACACAGTTAAAGAAATATTCTGCAGTATAAAGAAATGTAGCACATCTTTGCCCACTTAAAATAATATTCCACAACAGGGTGGGAACCTCAATACAGATGATGCCAATTAGACCTGGGTCTCTTCAAAACAACTCTCAACTGCTAAGTCATCTTTCCAACACTATTGGGAACTTTTTTATAGTGTATCTAACATTACTTCTGAATATGTAGTGAACATAGAGCTCCATGCTTACTGTTGCACATGTCTTGCAGATTGTGACCTACATTAGACCATTTGAAAGATTTTGCAATAAAGATACAAATAAGACTAAGTGTGTAACTCCAATAGGTATTTTGCTTGAAGTAAACACTAGAGTGAAAGAAAACATGGAAATCTGAGTAGTGAAATGGAAACATTGGTGTGGGAAAATGAGGAAGGGATATGACCTGTTGAACTATTTTACATCTCTTGGGTTGTCACTACCATTGTTTTTTTACATCTAGACAATGCTGTTGCTTATGAGGAGAACCTGCCATTAAGTATTGTTTGCTTTCTGCACAGTCATCTTCCTATATCACTTCTTGTTTCCCCCAGCAATTCAGTGAAACATCTTAGGAAAGCCTGGCTAAGAAAGCACAGACTTACTTTACAAAGATATGAGACATTTGACAAAATGTTGGGAGATACTTAAATAGGTGCAGGAATGGACCTAATGAGAACTTCACTATGAGAGTGGATTCTGAAGGTTTTAATAATGGCTGTCAGAATACATGTCTAGAAAGTAAGAAATCATTTGACATGTGACACCCAGTCATGACTTAAGAATGGATATTATGAATGTGGGATCCAGTGTCTCCTTCTGCTGCCTGCGGATCAAGATGTAGAAATCTCAGCTCATTCTCTAGCATCATGTCTGTCTTCATGCTGCCAGGCTTCTACCAATAATAATAATGTACTAAACCTCTGAAAGTGAAGACCTTTGATAATGAAGTTAATGCTTTCTTGGACAACATTTTTGGACCATGAGAGCCAGCTGATATAGTTTTCATGAGTCTCGTCCTAACTGAACAGATATCAGTAACAGATTATCGAGTTGCATAACAAATTGATTTTTATGCTAAAAATGGATTTTACTGTGATGTCCATAGTAAACACTCAAAGTAGCAATGAAGGAGTGTTTCCCTTACTTCACATACTCTCCAGAACAGCTGTCATCAGCGTTTTTGACCTTAGCCATTCTGATAGGTGTAAGATGGTATATCAGAGTCATTGTGATTTGCATTTCCTTGATAGTTAAAGAAGTTGAGGAATTCCTTAAATGTCTTTCTACCATTTGAATTTCTTCTGTTGAGAATTTTCTGTTTAGATATGTACCCCATTATTTAATTGGATTATTTGGTATTTTTTGTGTCTAGTTTCTTGAGTTCTTTCTAGATATTGGAGATTAGCCCTCTGTCAGATGTGGGGTTTGTGAGTATCTTTTACCATTTCACAGGCTTCCAATTTGTTTTATTGACCATGTCTTTTGCCTTAAAGAAGTTTTGGTGTGGGAGACTTGTCTGTTTCTGTCAATCATGTTTTAAATAAATACTGATTGGCCAGGTAGGATGTATAGGCAGGTCAACCAGACAGGAAGTAGAGGCCGGGCAATGAGAACCTCTGAGAAGCAGGAAGCTTCCCTGGCATTCCTGGGCATACCACCAAGGAAGCAGGATGTGTCCCTGTCCCAGCTGAGAAAAGGTACCAGCCATGTGCCTGGCATGGATGGGAACAATGGGTTAATATAAGTTATGGGAGTTGATAGGAAGACTGAGCTAACAGGCCAATCAGTGTATAATTTAATGTAGACTCTGTGTGATTTCCTTTGGGGCTTGCCGGCTGTGGGGTACTGGGCGGGACAGTAACCCCAACAAACCAGCCATCATGTTACAAAGTTTCTCAGTTTCAGGAGGTCCCATTTATTGATTGCTGCTATCAGAGTTTGTGCTACTGATGTTATATTTAGGAAGTGGTCTCCTGTGTCAATACCTTCAAGCCAACTTCCCTCTTTTCTATTAGGTTCAGTGTAACTGGATTTATGTTGATGACTTTGATACACTTGGACTTGAGTTTTGCCAATGACATCTTAAAATTCACAAGCAAAGGGATGGAACTAGAAAAAAAGAAAAAAAAAAACAACAACATGAGTGATGTAAGCTGGGTCCAGAAAGACAAGCACACTATGTATTCACTCATAAGTGCATATTAGATGTAAAACAAAGGATAAACAAGCTTCCATCCACAATTCAGAGAAGCTAGAAAAAAGGGGAATCCTAAGAGGAACACACATGGAGGACCCCAGGAAGAAAAATAGTTAAAATCTGTGTAAACTGGAAGTGGGTAAAAAGGACAGGGTGGGGGATAGGAACTTCAGATGATGGTTGGGGGAGGGATAGACAGGGATAGTTTGGATATTCTCTCTCTATACTAGCCATTTGGTTAGTTTAGAGAAAGGTTTGTCTATTTTGTTGATTTTCTTGAAGAATCAAGCCTTTGTCTCATTGATTCTTTGTATTGTTTTCTTTGTATCCATTTTGTTTATTTCAGCTCTCAATTTGATTATTTCCTGCCCTTTAGTTCTTTTGGATGTGTTTGCTTCTTTTTGTTCTAAAGTTTTCAAAAGTTCTGTTAAATCACTAGTGTGGAACTTTTCCAGCTTCTTTATGTAGGTATTTAGTGCTATGAACTTTCCTCTTAACACTGCTTTCATTGTGTCACATAAATTTGGGTATGTTGTGTGGTCATTTTCACTGAAATTTTAAGAAGTCTTTAATTTCTCCCTTTATTTCTTCCATGACCCATTGATGAATCCAGTAGGCATTGTTTAATTTCCATGTGTTTGTGGGCTTTCTGGAATTAGTATTGCTGTTGA
>JAQHUG010000583.1:323982-338850 GCA_028555095.1 Dicrostonyx torquatus | reverse complement strand
TAGTGGGAGAGCGGGAGGGACTGGGACAAGGGGAGTAAATGTAAATTTTTCTTTTAACAATAAAAAAAACAATAGTTGAGATGAGCTGCCTGAACTGATCTTGCCCTGTAGTCATCACAGAAACTTCATCCAGCATCTGATGGAAAGAGCCACAGTGGAGCACTGGACTGAGATCCCGAAGTCCGTCTGAAGCTTGTGGAGAGTGATTGTATAAGTAAAGGAGTCAAGACCCTGAGGGAGTTACCTATTGAAACAGCTTGCTTGAACTAATGGGAGCCCACTGATTCTGGCCTGACAGTGGGGATACCAGCATAGAACCAAACTAGCACTTCTAAATGTGGGTGACAATTTTATGGGCGGTCTGTGTGGCCACTGACAGTGATACCAGGATTTATCCCTACTGCTTTTGCTGGCTTTTTGAAAAACATTCTCTTTGGAGTGAAACCTTGCTCAGCCTAGATAGAATGGGGAGGGCTTTCATCCTGTCTCAAAGCAATGTGCTAGACTTTGATGACTTTCCTTGGGAACCCTTACACTCTTTGAAAGTGGTTTGGGGGTAGGGTGGAGCAGAAGGTAAATGAAGTGGGAGGAGGTTAAGGAGTGGGAACTGGGATTGGTACGTAAAATGAGACAAGAGAGTATTCTTAATTAATTAATTTATAAAATACAGCTGATATAGAACCTTGCAATTATGATGCTGCTTTAATAGGAGAAATTATGGCCATTTTGGGGATACTTATACAAATAAAAGCTAACTATGCTCCAGCGTACATCTCTAGTAAAATAAAACAATTATTTTCCATATTATAACATAAAGCATAATACAGATATACCACATAATCTTACTGGACAAACAGTTATAGAAAGATCTAATCACACTAAAAAATAAGCTTAATAAGCAGAAGAGGGTAATAAAGACCTCCCAGAGAAAAATTACACAGTGCTTTATTAACTTAAATTTTGAAATGATAATGGAAAAGTAATGACTGAGTGGAGAGACATTGGATATTAGGAAAAAAAGTGTTGAATTAAATCAGCCTGAGTATTTTAAAGATGTGTTGACCTCAGAGTGGAAACCAAGATATGTGTTGCTTTGGGGAATAGGTTTTGCTTTTATTTCCACAAAAGAAAAGCTATGAATACCATCAAGATTGACAAACGTTAGATTTGACCAGGAGAGACCTGTAGGTTAGGAGAGGTAATATTTCATTCAAATACTTGGTCATTCAGTCCAAACTAGCTTATAAGACTATCAAATGTCTTTCATTCGATCAGTCATTAAACAATTAATATTAAGAGATAACACTTTTTCTGTTGCAAAAAAATCATTTTTTCCTGAACAAAGATACAATCTGCTAAAAAGGGAACTTCCTAAAGTTATAGTTGGGGCAGAGTTTTGTTTTTGTCTTTCCAAGAGAATAAAAGCATGGCCCTGTCCTCTAAATCCAAGCATGCTTGCTAAAGGAAAATCCAAAATCTGCCTCATGTCAGAATAGTCACCAGGTATGAGACAGAAAAAAACAAAATTAATGGACTGTTCTATTGTCATTAAACTCATTTTTCTTTGTTTAATTTTGACTCTTTCACACTTTTCTTAAAGTATATTATTTTAAAATCTATGTGATTTTATATACACACATTCTGTCATGATATTAATGATGGTATAGAGTATTATTTAACTGTACAAATAAGATTCATTGAGCTTGCTGTACATGGTTCATTTTCCTACAACTATGAAAGCTTACCAGCATGATGCTTCTGTGTAGGGACCAGCATGGTATCTTCAGTATGTGAAGCCTTCAGCAATAGGGTTTTACTGTCTAGTTTTGAAGATTGAGCAATTATAGTAGTGATAGCCTGTAATGATTTGATGTCTCTGGCACCTGACTGGCCAACAATTCTGTAAAGAAAACTAATTTCCAATACTAGGTTTTAATTACTATCTTTTAGTGCTTAATAGAGCCATTGTCCTTAATTACAGAAAAATTCCTTTAAAAAACTTTTTATATATGCATATAATTGAGGAAGCTTCAATAATTTTAGGCTTCTATATAGATTTTTAAAAAGGCCTTTTCTATTATTTATCCCATCTATGATTTTTTCTAATTCCTTATCTATGACACCAAGGACCTACAAAAATAAACTGCATATCTGACATGGAATATATGCCCCCATCTTATAACTGTCAATTCACATGTTCATGTCAGATGGATTTTTCTCTGTTCTCTTTATATTGTACTATATAAACTCTGGGACATGATTCTTTAATATTCCATTCCTTTTATTTTTAAGAATTCCAATATATTAACATATTTTAGGTTTAATATTTAGGAAGAGCAGTAGGTTTGTTTGATCAAAAAAAAAGGCTAGGAAATAGTAAAATAACCACTTTTAAGTTTTGATGTTCCATAACCAATTGAGATGACAATCACTCATGATATCAAAGATTTATTTCAAGAAGGTTTAGAATTAAGGAGCCATGATGACTCTGCAAATAACATATAGCTTACAAGCCTGCAGATGCCAAATAGCAAGGTGAACCCAAAGAAAAACTTATATAGTTTTTCCTGGAAGTCATAAGCAAACAAGATCGTCAGACAAAAGTTGGAAGCAAGGGTGTGGGGATGAGGGTGGAGGTAGGGATTGGGGGTGGTGGGAAGCAAAAGGGAGGGGGTAGAAGTGAGAAAGGAAGAAAAGGGGAGAGCCTGGGGTTGTGGGAGGGTGGAGAGGGAGGAAGGGTGGATATTGGGGAAGGGAATAAGATATCTACATTAACGGGAGTCAATTTAAGATTTGCAAGAGTCTTGTCCTTAGAGGGGATCCCATGTATTCATAGGGAATTCCCAGCTAGGTACTCGGGCAGCAGAGGAGTGGGTGCCTGAACTGAACTTGTTTCATAGTTACTTTGTTGAATATCTCAATCGTCACCATAGAAATTTCGCATGATGGATGGAGATAGAGCCAGAGACCCACATTCACACCAGAGCAAGGGATTGTGCTACCAAGGTCCAGTGGAAGGGCAGAAGGAGGGAGAAGATGAGCAAGGACATCAGGACCGTGAGGGACTGGCCCACCAACAGAGACAGCGTGCTTGGTCTATTGGGAGCTCAACAAATCCAGCTGGACCCGGAGGGAATGAGCATATGACCTTCCAGGACTCTCTGAATGTGACTGCCAATGGGGACTGATTGAGAAGCCAATGATAATGGCACTGGGACCTATCTCTTCTGCATGTATTGGCTATTTGGGAACTTAATCTATATGGATGCACATCTTCTTAGACCCAGATGGAGGGGGGAGGGCCTTGGGCTTCCCATAGTTCAGGGTATCCTGCCCCATCTTAAGGAAGCAGGGGGAGGGCGGTGAGGTGGGGAGGGAGCGGGAGGGCCGGGAACAAGCGGAGTAAATGTAAAATTTTCCTGTAATAAAAAAGATAATAAAATAAAATGCTAATATCTGATTTCATCCATTGTTGCTTTCTGAATATATTAAAATATAATTTGAAACTCTGTTACTAATACCAATGTTTACCAAGTAAGAAAAAGATTGGAAGAAAAATTATTTTCATTATTTACTTAGGTATTTAACTTCAGTTGTAACTCAGTAAACTGTTATAAGAAGGTATTGAAGTTAGAAGTTAAATTTCAAACTCCCTAAGATGGCTGTATGTGACTCATTTCTACCAGTTCTTTGTATCTGTATCTCATCATCTTTGACAGTGTGAAAATGATGTGAACCCAGCCTCTTTTGCATTAATACTTAAGTGTTGATATGATGATTAAATTCTTTAAAACTAAGAGAATATTTTTATAGGGAGAAACAGAGAATATTAATATATATATATATATATATATATTTTGGTTTTTCGAGACAGAGTTTCTCTGTGATTTTGGAGCCTGCACTGGAACTAGCTCTTGTAGACAGGGCTGGTCTCGAACTCAAGTACTGGGATTAAAGGCATGCACCACCACTGCCCTGTGCGAAGACTAATATTTTAAGCTTAGTATCTTTCAATCTAATTGCAAACAAGATCTTTAAAATTATTATCATAACAATATATACTGATAGAAATTATTGATGATTCTACTTTGAAAATTCTATTTTCTGATGAACATGTCCCATATAAAGTGTCAATTTTAAAAATTCTTCATTGTATTTTGCCTTCTTTAATCCTCATGAAACACCAACAGAACAGAAACTATTTTCACTTTTGATTTACTTCTGAGAGTGAGATATTAGGCTTAAATATTAATATAATTTTATAAAGTAAGCATCTATAGTGTAACCCAGTATTAAAATGATTATTGACTGCTAGACAGCTAAGAAAATAATATTTTGTGTAGTTTTGAGAATTAAAGCCAGCACCTCATTCATCACAGAAAAGTGCTTTAACACTGAGTCTCATCCCTAAATTATAGACTCTCTGTATATTACACATTCACCATAAAGTTAAAAATAAATGCAATTCAGCCAGTCATCAGTGGTACATGCCTTTATTCCAAGCAGTTATGAGGCAGAGTCAGCCAGATCTCTGCTTCTCTGTGAGTTCGAGGCTAGTTTGATCTACAGAGCAAGTTCCAGGACAGGCTCCAAACCCTTTCTCAAACAAACAAACAAATAATTAAAAATGTAATTCACAATGATTACAACACCTTTTAAATTTCTGTGCTTATAGACTCTGAAAATATTTTAAAATAAATAGCTTCTGAAAGAAATGCATAAATTACTTCAGAATCTGATTTCAGGGATGCTCTGAGAGTGGGGTCCTTGAAACACATATGTGTGGCCCTAGGTTCACTCTCAGCTACAAAAACAATCAAATGAATATCCTCTTAAATCTGGAGCTTTATAGCAAATAATCTCAAATAATTATTGAACTTTTCTATTTTTAAATTTTTCATCTGAAAAAAATAACACAATGAACTAACAGATTTTGAGTGAATCACGGACATGATCTTTAGATATTATTGCATAGAACAGACTACAATTTCCTGAAATACAAAGATAATTAGAATTCTTGGAGTTTATCTTAATCATCTTTGAAGTTGGACAGTCACTCCAAATCTACTATTCAGGTGGATTTATTGCCCAATAATTTTAAATATAACATTCTACTTTATTTTACAGGTTTAAGTTTACTATTAACAATTTTGGAAATTCAGAAAACATTCTGAATTTTTTTCTGTCTAAACAACTTCTTATTCAAGTTTCAAATACTGACTTACTTACTGACCTTTTATCCTATCTCTTTCATTCCACAAATTCTAACTTCTATTATCATTCCAGAGACTTGGTTATGTATATGTTGGGATGAGTATAGATGGTTTGTAACAAATTACACAAGGATGGACTTATATTTACACTGTTTGTTAATTATTTGCCCCTTCCCCTCTTATGACAGATACATCAACTTTTAGAAAACAATCCAAACACTGAACTTTTTATATTTCAGGAAGTGAAAGGAAATGAATGTATGAATACCATTTCATCTTTTATGAGAGACATAGTTGGAATTGGTAACTTTTTCTATTGGATAATGAGGAACAAGTTTCAGAGAAAATGATGTGTGGTACTAATCAAGTTGGCATTCAATTTAATGTGACACATAAACATACTGAAAGTTCATATTATAATTCAATGCTAGCCTGATGCTGTACTCAAACTTATTTTTTCTGCAAGTTTTGAGTGTGAGGATTTTATTAGCAATTCTGACCAGTGAATCTACCCATATTCCATATTGGATCAAAGCAAATAGGAAACGAGACTCACTGTAGGAACAGTGAGTTCTCTTCAATTTGCTATTGTGAAAATAATGGTATTTTATTAGTGCCTGTAGTGATTTCACTTCCTTTTCATCAGACTTAGAATATAACTAAAAATGTAGAGAATAGCATCTTGTTTGAAGGAATTCTTCAAACACAGACTAGAGAAAAATTGGGAAGTGCTGGCTTGATACAATGATTCAGTAAGTATGCCTGTCAAATGATGAGGAGACAGGTAAACATTAAAGAGAGAAAAAATGAAAAATTGTTTTACCAGAGTTTTAACAGTTGTGAAAAATATCTTTCTTCTTATCAAACATGCACATTTGCATATGGCTGTTGCATAATTTATAGAAATATTGCCAAATTTAAACAATCAGGGAAAAGAAGACTCAGGCAAAAGATTTGAAAAAGCTGTCAGGATATTACCAGAAAACAAGCAAAACAAACAAACAAAGGAAGCAGAGAGGAAATCTAATATACTAGATTTTGTGCAAAGCCTGGTCACTTTTAAAAATTGGAGACCAAGAGCTTAGAAGAAAGAATAAAGTAGAAAGACTAGCAATACACAAGTTTTA
Source organism: Dicrostonyx torquatus (assembly GCA_028555095.1). NCBI lineage: Eukaryota > Metazoa > Chordata > Mammalia > Rodentia > Cricetidae > Dicrostonyx > Dicrostonyx torquatus. The sequence continues at coordinate 332,510 of JAQHUG010000583.1, read as the reverse complement.
TGGGATAACCTACATTGAGTCTAGTAATAGCACAAAATAGCCTATAATTTTTTATATCCATGGATTAGGAAAATTGTTTTAGAATATGTAATTTTTAAATATAAATTTTATTGAATATAAACCTAATTGGTATTATTCTGTAGAATATACACTTTTTCTGTGTAGTTACATAAAACATGGATGGAAATGACAATTTGAATTTGAATACTTTTTCTATTTTCCTGGCAATTGATAATCAATGCCACCAGATTTATATTTTGTATTGTATTTTCCATATACCATGAACTAATCTTCAAATTGCCTCTTTCCTGACTAATGACAGTAGTGGAATAGCTGTCTGGTTATATTTAGTTAATTTAAAATTCTTTGTTCATTCTCAGGCCAATTATTTCCATCCTCATTTATTAATTTGTATTTAGAACATGAGAGAGTAATATTTTTTTCAGAGATTTTCTTTTCTTTATTTAATCAGAGTAGTAAAAATGCAGAAAGTGATATGTTGTAACATATAGCTACAATATTCAGAAATTGTAATATTTGATATCTGGATTCATTCAGTCATAATTTTAACATGCCATAACTTTTTCATGGCATTTTTTACTTCTGCATTCCTTAGCGTGTAGATGAGTGGGTTGAGAAAAGGTGTTCCAATTGTATAAAATACGGCTACCATCTTGTCCATAGGAAAAGTGGTTGGTGGCCGTGCATATATGAATATGCAGGGACCAAAGAATAGGATAACTACTATGATATGAGAAGTGCAAGTAGAGAGAGCCTTTTTCCTCCCTTCTGCACTATGGTTTCGAAGAGAGTATAAGATGACAAAATATGAGATCATCAAAATTACAAAACTGCTTGAGCAGATTGCACCACTGTTCGACACTAAGAGCAGGTTTATCATATATGTGTCCATGCAGGCAAGTTTCAACAAGGGCTGCAAGTCACAGCAATAATGGTCAATCAAATTGGGCCCACAGAAGGGCAGTCTCAAGGCCAGAACAATTTGAGCAGTGGAATGTATGAAAGACCCTATCCAGGCAAGAACAATCAGGATGACACAGACCTGATGGCTCATGACGACTGGGTAATGCAAGGGTTTGCAGATGGCCACATAGCGGTCAACAGCCATGAGAATAAGGACAAGGATCTCCATGCAACCAAATAGATGGAGAGCAAAGACTTGTGTGATACATTCATTGTAGGAAATGATGCTCTCTTTAGAGATGGCATCCACAATGAGTCTTGGGGCAGTGGATGTTGAAAAGCATGAGTCAGCAAAGGACAAATAAAACAGAAAGAAGTACATGGAACTCCCAAGGGTATGGCTGAACTTGATTGTCACAATAATGAGTGTATTCCCCACCACAGTACCCATGTAGAAAATTAAGAAGATTACAAACACCATTTTCTGCTTCAGGGGATCCTGTGTCAAGCCTAATAGTATAAACTCAGTTACATTGCTGTTCTGTTGCATTGTGTCAGCCCATGAGAAGAAATCAGAGGTCAGAAATAATCTGAAAAAGAGAAATGAAAAGTATAAAATGCATGCTAAATTTTGAAGTTAGAGTCTGTCCAATGACTTATTGTTATTCTCATTTTTTTGTATCTGAAAATATCAGTTCAATCCTTATTAAATAAACTGCACATTCAAATAATGAAGAAACCATATATTTTTTAATATAAGCATTAATTTTGGAGGTATAATTTGAGCAGTTAACTTTCTGTATTAAATGGCCCTATTAGTTTATACAAGATCTATTTGTGATTAGTATATTGAAAACATTAAAAATATTTTGCATGTTCAATTTCATATGCTTTTATTTTATTTGAACCCCATAGTTTCATAAAATTGAAACTTATATGCTACATATTTTGAACATTCAGGTAAAGATCATTTAAATATGTGAGCTTAACAAAAGAGAAATAATGATCATAAAACTTTATATTTGAAGAACAACCCTGTCTCACTTAATGTAATGAATGTATGACTTCATTACATTCTCCAATTCAATATATTCTGTTTAAATAGGTCTTAAAATCTTGAAGCTGTCATGATTCTAAACCATTTTTATCAGAAACACTAATGTGAATATGCAGGAAAGAAGAGAAAATATCTTAAATAAATCAGAACTTTTCTTAATTTTCAGATTTAAAGGGACATTAGTATTCCAGTTAATTACTGTAACTTTGGTGGACTTCATATTATCTTTATTATGGAGTATTTCATACACTGCTACACACGCACAGACATATATGTATGTATGTATGTATATGTGTGTTTACATATACATATATGTTTATTTGCTTTGTAATTGTTGTAATTTTATAAATATATATATATATACATACATACATATATATAAACCCAAAATCAAAAATTTACCAAAGTAGTATTTATAAGATACACACATATAAACTGAATTTAAAAGAGATACTTTTCCCTGTTAAAATTAAATAATGAAATGTGCAATTTGTTTCATTTGTTATATGCTCAGATTCCAGCTGTGGAGCTTCATGTAACAATGCTTTTAATAACTATTTTTAAAGCAATGTTGCTTACATATATGTAAGAACGTCAGAGTTACATTTGTTAGTGATGTGAGGTTAAATGTCATGTTTTTTAGGAGGTAACAATACCTTCACAGTTACACAGAAAACGTGTTTACCCTAGGTATAACCACTCACTGGAAATGACAATCTGGGCAGCCTTTTTAATGACTGCAAGGGTCAGAAAGGACTTGAATGTTATGAAATTATAGCTGAATTAAAATAAATCTATGAAGACTTACATTAGAATATTTTTGGTCACATCAGTATGTCACTGAGCTACCACAGAAATTCAGTTGCAAATATGAAGCATTGCGGCACTTTGAAGATGAAATGAATCTTTGAAAATATCATTATATGAGTGAGCTGTAAAGATAGTTCTGAAATTGAATGTCCTTTAAGTACTTCATACAAAATTAACTCATGGACATTGACTGAAGGCTCAATTTGTTGAATGTATTCCAACATCACTCTTTATGAATTGTCTTAGCCAACAAAACATTTTGGGGTTGAATTAAGTGAGATAAATTTTATAGACAAATCTGCATATTTGCACAATAAACATAATTATTAAAATATTTGTTCATGTGGACCACAGGCATATGGATTCTTTATAAGCTAAATAAAGTGATACTTACTTGTAATTCTAACACTTGCAATGTCTTGAAAAATGGATGCAAGTTTGAAGTCAATTTTTGTTGAATGTGATACTTTTGAAAAGAATAATAGGTACAAAGAGTGTTATACATGCTGACATGAAGAAATTTTATAGGCTTGACCAATGCCCTATAAGCATAAATTAATCATGTTCTACAGCATTTTATATTCAGCTACCATTGAGAAAATATTTGTCTCTATCATACTACATTCATGGAAAAATCATCACCTACCATAAAGGATTTTCAGTAAAATATAAAATGGTTACTACTTTAATATACTTAATATTCTAATATCATTAGTCTAAACTTACTTAATAGTGCTCAGTTCCAATGGTAAATATCATATATTTTTGAATTTTATTTTGTCAATTTAGATTGCAAAGTATTCCTTTAATAAATCTCCTAAGTGTCAAATTCTTCAAAATTTCCTAGTATATTTAAGACACTGGTCATCACATTAGTATGGTAATATGCTGCAGGCATGAAACATGATTATTTAATACATATATTACATGTTTGATAAAATATTATGTGAGATCAAAGATTGTGAAGAACAAAATACCACAACTTTGGAATGGTAGTATACGTATGACATTTCTAATAGACACAGATAATTGAATAAGTAACTGAGTAAAATTGGGGATAAGAGTGAAAGCTCCACTGGACACAATTTTTGAATAATTTTACGTTGTGCCCTCCAATATTTAAGCATAATTATCTTCCTTAGTCAAGTAAGCTGGTCAAAGAGTCTTACCCCTAGAGATACAGAGGGGAAGGATAGACAGTGTTCTTTCAGAGGATGAATAGGTTAAAAATCTTAATTTTTCAAATGATAAACATTAAAAAGAGCCATGTTAATGTATATGGTAACATACATATACACCAGACATGATGAAATTGGTACTTGGATAATTTGGTATTTCATACCAAATCCACAAAGGCTTTTATCAATAATGACAGATATAACCAAATCTTGTTTAGAATTTAAAGATGTGCCAATGCTTGTAACAATTTTTATAATGCAAATAAACTTAGCCATTATGGAGAACATTTTGGAATTTTCTAAAAAACGAAACACAATAATGCCTATGATTTAGCAGTTATCCTGTTGGCAACATATGCATAGAAAAAGAAATCAGTATGTCTTAATTCATAACATTACTATGATTATTGTATCCATATTAACACACCCAAGATAAGGAACCAACCATAAGTTCCATCGACAGTGTTCTAGTTTGCCATTGCTGTACAAACAGCATGACTAAAAGAAATCTGGGAGGAAAGGGTTTGTTTGACTTATATATTATAGTTCATCACTGAGAGAAGCCAAGACAGTCACTGGAGACAGGAAATGAGGAAAAGAAAAACTGAGGAAGAATGCAGATTCCTAGCTTGGATTTAAACTGACTCTGGATCTGCTAAAATTGACATCCAAGATTTGTAGCAAAAATAGATGATTATATAAAGAATGTATGGCAGAAATAGGCTAAGAAATGATATTCAGCCATAAGATAGAAGGAATTTCTGGCCTGGACAAAGCTGAGAGACAATATCCTAGGTTAAATGAACTGGACACAATACGTAATAAGCAAAATTCCATTTATACTAAAATCTAAGATGTATTCACAGAAGAGTGGTGGTTTCTAAAACTGAGATGTAGCAGATAGGTGTTCGTCAGGGGACAAACATAGACCTAAGTTATAACTTGAGATTTATCATAAAAATGTTACCTAGAGATAATAATAGTAACATACTGTATTTCAAGATTGTCAGAGCACATTTTAAATATAATTGTCACAAAGTACATGAGGTGATGAATCAGTCATTTTAGCTTAGTATTATCTATCATCTTGCATTTTATATATCTATGTATCTATATGGACTTTTATCATCTTTTTCTTCTATCCATCATAGCATCATCTAACTCAAAACAACATGTAATTTTAATTCATTATAAATGAAAGACCTTTAGTAGAATATTACAAACCAGACAGAAACTTTCATATGCATTTTACTCTATTTCACATGTTGATAATACTAGAAGCTTAGCTTACCTAGCCGTAAATTGAAATAAGAACTCAGAGAATTTACAGTAGATGTGTATTTCAGGGACTTCCATTAGATTCTCACTAGAATGTTAGAAAGTCACCTACCTTGGTCCACATTTATCATGTGTGTTACAACATCCATTTTCACACAGGATTTTTATAGTGTGACTTTTTCATTTGCACTCCCAGGAGTATTTAACACTAATGATGCTATATGCAGGAGTCTAGGGAAAGTCATTTTGTAATGTGTCCTCTTCCTCCCAATTAAGAAATATGAGACAGATACATTGATTTTTTTCTATTAATCTTCTCATACTATGGGAAAGCTGATGGTATATACTTATAATTAAATCTATTAACTTAGGAAATTTAAAATTAAACCTGAAAGTCATATATTACCCATATTTGTTATTTTATTACCATTCACAAGAATAGCCCTACAACAATCAAGGAAATGCCCAAATTTCTTCAAAATACGATTTTTATCCCCTTCAATAAATGAATGATTTCTATACGCATGAGAGGGGTTGTTAGATGAGATGGCAATTCTGTTTATAAGTTTTAGAGGAAGGTCTATAGTGTTTTTATAGAGACTTTACTGACTACATAGTTTCAAAGTTTCAGTCATGGCATTTGCTCAAAATCTTCACCTTCACAGGGCATCTTTAGTCTTTTCAATGTTGCTTGGCTTTTTAACTTAAAGGTTTTTTGTTTTTTGTTTTTTTAGAAACATCTTCAGGAATATTGTAATTGCAAAATTTCTATTCCTTCTTTGCATATGGATAAAAATAAAATGACAAATTAAACAGCAATTTTCAATAAATTGGAATGGTAATTAATAATTTTGTCAATGCAACATACTTAATATAAGATTATAATCTGGGAAACTGCATGTGAATTTATATAAAGAATTGGTGGTATTTTCACAAACTACTTTAAAATATGATTCTATTTAAAATTTGAGCTACTTAAAAGAAAAATTCTTTAAATGTTAGCATATATGCCTTACTACCTTGATAATTCAACTAAATTCATCAAGAATTCAACATTTTTTTTGTCCTTTGGTCCAAAATTTGAGAGTTATTAGATAATAAAGCATGATTCTAGAGATAAATTCATCATCCATATTTTTCTTTGTAATGTTGCTGTAAATTCCACATTACACACATGTTACCATATTACCCATTTTACAGCTCACACTTCATTATTATGTCCAGTTACACTGTTTATAAATATTGAGCTCTTTCAAATCAGAATTATTTTCACATTATAAAACTAGAAAATAATTAAATAAGTCACCACTGCTCATCACAAAATAAAATCTCAGAAATAAAATAAAATAAAGAATAAATTTAAATTTCCATCAAGTCCATGAGAAATCTTTATGACAGACTTTTCGAGGGTAAATGCAACACATACATGTCTACTCACCCCTGCAATGGTGCCCATGACAGACAAAGTCCTATTTGGTGAACCAAAAAGTTTTATTGGGGTTATGTTCAGAAATGTTGGTCAAAAATTTCTTGCAAGAACAGAAATTATTCAAAGAGAGATACATTACAAAACTGAACCCAGCATGGGTGACAGCTCACTGAAGGGATTCTAGCCAGCTCAGGCCTGGCAAACATGTCTCTGGCAGGTCTTTTCCTTCTCCCCCGTTTCCTCTGCCTTTCTAAAGAAAGACTACATTCCTAAAGCTAGGTCCCAGATCTATTCCCTTAGTCAATTCCTTCTTCTGAAGGCTGACTACCAAGGTTGAGCTATCAGATTATTAAAGTCCAGCAACCAAAGTCCTCCTTGGTGTACCTAATTTACATGCCCAATCACCACCACTTCCTAGACCATTCTAACACAGAACTCCCCTTTTTCTCTTAAAAATTACACTTGTTATGTAATTTTCTGCTGTTTTCCTGCCTGAGTCATGTTATTCCCAGACAACCTGGAACCCTCAAAGATGACCCTGGAAATTGAATCCACATGCAGAAGCGAAGAGCCTTTATTCAAGCTTGATATTGGACTCTCCATGTGTCTGATGCAGCAGTATAATCAGTGAGTGCTGAGCTTGGGCAAGGTAGAGTTTTTGTCATAGTAAAGGCTGACGGTGAGAGGTTTTCCAGCCTTCAGGACCCTGATTGGCTGATATTTGTGGGGTTGTTCTGACAAAGGGGAATTGTTGTAAATGATGGGAGCAGCTGGCTGTGTCCCGCTCGGCTCCCAGCCATGTGGCTGCATATCCACATGTCTATATCCGGAATACACAAATCACACACAAACTGGATTCATTTAAATTCTGCCTGGCCCCCGTTATCATCAGCCTTTTCTTGGCTAGCTCTCACATCTAAACTAACCCATTATAAAATTCTATATGTCACCACGAGGTGGGTGACTTACCGGATGGTTCTATGGTACTTCCATCTGCAGTGGGGGCCTCATGGCGACTGGCTCACTTCCTTTCTTCTCCACAGAACTTCCATTCTGTCTACTCTGCCCACCTAAGGGCTGACATATCTTATAAGCCAGGCAGCTCTTTATTCAACCAATAAGAGTAATACAAAATCTATATTTTGTGTGTGATTTGTATATTCCGGATATAGACATGTGGACGTGTGGCCACATGACCGGGAGCCGGGCGGAACACAGCCAGCTGCTCCCACCATTTACAACAGGGAATAGGTGTGTGCTGGACTCAGGGATGTCTAGTGATCTTATCTAATCTTATCTAATGGTTAGAATGCTCAGGTACTTTCCCTTAGATACTGTCCAGTCGCTGGGTGGTGTCAGTAACCTGGTGTTTCCTGTCAGTGAAGTGAACTCAGGCCTACTTTCATGACTGGTTTTTATCGTCTATCATGGCAGTAGTGTGACCAAGCTGTTGTTGGCCTTATTAGTCACAAAGCAACTATTTTAACATTGCTTCCTTGCTTAATAAATAATCTCTCTGTGAAAACAGGTGTTTGGGTGTGGCTTATGCCTGATCCAGGGTCTTGGTGGAATCCCCAATATGTGTGGGGTCTCTTTCACTCAAAAAAGCTGAAGACCTAGAGCATATTGACCTGCAGACAGATCAGCAGGTTGAAGAGTGCTGCGGTTGCTCCTTCTCCTTCAGTCACTGATTTTAAAAAGTGGTGGCAGCCCTTCACTGCCCTCTCTTGCTTCCAGCTCCCATTCTGACTGCTAGACTCTCTGTTTCCTGTTTGTGATGAGAGTACTATGGCTTGGGACATTGATCTGTAAGTGTTTTCCCCTCCAATAAATAACCCCTTTTAATCAAACT